>JAQZBX010046543.1:0-19890 GCA_029593785.1 Cabassous unicinctus | reverse complement strand
TGGGTATGAACAATTTTTAATATTCTGGATGGACTTTTAACAAATCACTTTTCAGAAAGCTTACATACATCTACACTCTCTCAGGAGTGCATAAATCTGCCCAGCTTCCTACACCTACACCAGGAGTAATTTGTAAATAACCAAATGCATCTGATGAAACAAAGGGTTTCTAATAATTGCATTTCTTTGCATTCTATTGCCACCAGAGTGAAACCTCTTACATTTCTTTACTGGTCATTTTTCACCTCCCTTCATCAATTTATATAACATTGCACGCTTTTTTCTTGCCATCTATATGTTTACATTAGATGTTAATATTATATGCTAATACTGTCATCTTTATTCATTGACAATATTACAATTGTAATTATTTGGAATATATTTTCTTATTATATATAATTTGGAATACATTTTCTTTATTTTTAGACATTTTAATTTTCTTTGATAATGAATGTAAATTTTACAGTTTTCAACAGTCAAACCTATTGATGTGTTCGTTTTTGTTTTTTGTTTTTTGCTGTTGTGGAAAATTCTTTCCCAGACAGAAGATAAATATTCAACATCATTTCTGAGTTAGTCAGCCAAAGGAGTGCTGATGCAAAGTAACAGAAATCTGTTGACTCTTATACAGGGCCTTTTGCAGGTTAAAAGCTCACAGTTACAAGGCCCTAAAGAGTCCAGATCAAGGCTGTTTTCTCAACAAAGTCAGCTGCCATGTGTTGAAGCACATGTCGGGCAAAGTCTGCCTAGTCTCTTCCTTCCTTCTTCCTCTTAGGGCTCTATGGGCCCATCTGTTTCCCATCTCAGCTGTAGGCTGGCATAGGGCTTGTCTCTCAGGGCTTCCTATATCAGTCTGGCATAAGGCTTCTTTCCAGGCTTTCTCTGCTGCTCAGCTGCAAACTCTCAGGTGAATGGCTCAGGACTCCCAAGGCTTTAGCTTTTTGAGCCTTCTCTCCTCTCACATCTATGGAGCTTTCTCTCTTCCTGTGTAATCTCCTGTGTGTGCCCATTTAAATCAGTGCACCAAGGGGGCAGGGAATTAACCTGCATCACGCCTTACTGCTATAGACAAATCAAAGACCTTACATTGATTTAATCAAGTAAACATAAAACATTTGAATTTAATACAATCAAATGGTTTCACATCCAGAGGAAAAGACCATTTACAAATATAATCCTTCTCTTTTTGGGGGTCTCATAACTGCCACAATCACTATTTTTTGGTAAGGCTCAACTTTTTACATGTATTTCTTTTATTCTTAGGTAATATATTCTGTTAGGTTTTCTAACATGAATTTTCTTAGTTTCAATATGTTCCTCCTAAATCCAGGAACTTATAAAGATGGAGTTTAAATCAGTGGGGAAACATATAACTTAATAAATGATGCTGACCATCCTCCTTTTGGGGAAGAAAATAAATCCCTACCTCATGCTATTTATAAAAATGGATTTCACATGTATATACCTACATTGGGGAAATATTTTTATGAAGAAACCATGAAATCTGAAATTCCCACACTCTGGATAAACACAAAGCACATTATCCCTGGACAGTTTGACACAGCCTTGAATAAATGTCAAATAAATTCTTCATCATATTAATATAACACTTAAATAGTATTGCCTTTATCTTAGATTATAAACCAATGCTCACAATAATAAAACCTTTTTACTACTCATCTGATTTTTTTGGTAAGTTTTTGGCTACATTTGCTTGTCCTGAAAGGACTGATATAGCCTAAAACAAATCAGGTTTTTTATTTGATTAAAAGAGTTTAAGTTGAAATAAATAACGGTTTAAAATAAAGATTTCTGAAGGCGTTCAATTAAAGGCCATGACTACTGACAGAAAGCACATCCCCTTACTATGTATGGGACAGGTGTCTCTAGTCTCAAGACACTAAGATAAGATCTGGTAAGAGCCTGGTGGAGAAGCATTTTGTGCTTCAAGGAGTGTATCTGGTATATGTCAGATAATGATTAACAAGGTCTGTTACATGCAGGAATGCAAAGAGAACTAAACAATTAACCCTAAAGGCTTGCTGACTTTAGTAACATGTAACCCATTACGTATCTATTACCTTTGTACATGTGCACACATATTTTCTTTGTTCTAAAGCTAAATAAATGCCACAATGTTTTATGCAGTGGCACTCTTCTCCCCTTGGATGGAGGGTCCCCTGACCCCAGCTATCTCTTGTTTCTTTCTCATCTTTTCTCTTCTGTGGCACTGTTTTCATGGACCTAGTTCCTGAACATCAACAGATTTCCAAACATTTGACATTATCAATGTAAGTAATCTTGATTTATATTACATTAGGAATATTTAAAAATTTTAAAAAGATAACTGTTTCAAATTTAAGTTGAAGTTTAAACGTATCCAGTTGGAAGTCAGGTGTGACACAAAGGGAAACCAAGGCCATAATGTATAAGAAAAGAGAGTTTCTTACTCACATGTCCCAGGAAGATAGGTGCCAGGATGGGTTGATAGGAAGAAAGATGTGATTGGGTGTCTCAACCAGCAGATGGGGAGCACACAGAGAATGAGAGATACATGGGTTTGTGCCTTTATTGTGCTCCAGGGGTTGAGGTTGGATTTCACAGAGCAAAGGATTGTTTTGGTTTAAAGCACTCATGTACAAAAAGAAAAAGCGACTAAAGGTTGGAAGGCAGTGGGGATGGTTAGCTTTTCATTGGAATTTGGGGGAGATATGCTGGGTAGTGGCCACATATGTGGCTTTGGGCTCAGGGGGAGTTTATGTCCCAGGGTTGGAAAGCTGATTATTAACTGAGCCAAAGGTCAGTGTTGAGGCAAGTAGCTTAGCCAAAGTAAGATGGATGCTGAGTCAGCAAACAAAAAATGTTGACTGTTATGACAATACCTATAATGGGTACAGGGAGAAAATACAAAACCAAATTATCATGGATATCTGACTTGGACATAAATCTGTTTTTTTTTCCCCAATATACAAATAAAACAGGAGGGCTCCAACTGCTATAGTTACTTGTAAACATTTTATAAACCAAAACAACCTACTGGGTATGTGCCAAGAAGCCCTCTTCTGGCTGCATACTCAATTGTTGAATTACCAGATGTGGTACAAACAATCTACTGTGTGTGTGACAAGGAACTCTCCAGTGCCTTGCACTTGAATCATCAGATGTGGTAATCCCTAAAGCACTTGGCATGGATGCCCTTCTGGCAGTTCTCACATCGTGTGTTGGTCTGTGAATGGCAGAGAGCACACCAGGTCCTCTTGTCCTGGTGGATGATCCAGTGGCCGATCATTTGAAGTGGCTTTCAGTCTCCACCCACTTGCTCTGCCTCCCTTGAGATCATATATCAGCATTGCTCTCCAGATACACATAGGTAACGTATCTGTGTAATGCAAGGAGTTCCACCTGGGCATCTTTACAGCAGATCCTGTGCAGCTGCCAGGCATTGTTGAGGGTGGCCTCAATGATGTAGCCAATGAAGCTTGAGTACCATTTCATGCCCCAAATCTTCACCTTGTCGTTGGCAATGTTCTGGTCCATCCGGCTGACACCACAGCATAATCATTAAGAGATGCTGGAACTGAGAAGGTGGAAAATAATGCTATTCTCAAAAGAACCAATAAAAGAATCAGGTAATAAGTCTCTAGAAATTATGACTGAGAAGGTTCACTCTGTGGAAAAAAATTAAGATAATTGAAAGCCAAGGTTAGAAGTCCCCAAGGACACTTCTGTAGGGGCCCTGATTTCACATGGCCAGGACTTTTCACTTTCTTCTTCTCCTAAATAGCTAAGCTCACAACTCTTTGGCCACTCCTGAGTTATTGTATCTGAGGTGCAACAAAGTAGTTGAGAAGTAAGAAGCCTAAAGACAGAACCATGTCCTTGGATCATGAATCACATCCCGTTTCAGAGAAGTAGAATACAGGGGATCAAAATATGACCACGTTGTAAGAGGTAATGATGATTGTGCAGAAAAACATGCCAGTAATTCCCTTTTGAAATATCTATTGTATCTAAGGTTTTTTTGGTCATAAGGTCAATGAAGTATGTGAGGCAGTGAAACAGAATAGCTGTATAGAGATGTGTTTGTTGATGTTAATGAAGTAGGACAGGACTGCACCTTTACCTTTATCATCCAGCATGCTCTCATATTCCTGCATGTCTTCCACAAAACATGTTCATTTTGTTCGTCCCCTGACTGCACTAGAGTATCACCACTCACTCCCCATATTTGACTAAGTGAAGTCCAAAGCACTTAGAAGAACAGTCTTCCAGTCCTGCAATGCATCTCAGAAACAGAGGCAGTCTGGTGTGCTGGAAACATAAGGCCTGACAAGTCTGACAGCTTGCACATCACCTGCTGGGTGGTAGGGGCTGAAGAATTTTCCTTGTATACCTTTAGACTTTATTGCTAGTCCATCAGCACAAAAGATGTTGTACAGATATAGATGTATAGAGTACATACATAGAGAGATATATGGAGAAAGAGATGTAGATTTATTCATGGTGTTACTGATTCATCTCAGAATTATTTATACATTTGTTTCTTTTATTTCTGCCACTAAGCCCTAAATTGTCATAAAAGGATTGTATCTTATTAAGCTTCACATCTCTTATATCAACTAGCATAGTGCCTTGAACATAGCAGGTGCTCACTCAAAATTTCTTAAGTAAAAATGGGAATAATAGAAATAGGAGAGACCTGAGATGGACCCGGTGAAGTCTGGCACTTTGCAATACTTGCTAGCTAGTACCACAGTGTTACAAGGATAATGGGATAGCAGGAGTACTAGTTTACATAAATTTAAAAAAAAAAACATAAAAGTATTGCAATCTATGATGGATACAGGCCGTTATACATTTTGTCAAAACCTATAAAACAGCATGATCCAAAGCATAAATCATAATGCAAACAATAGACCTTGGTTAGTAGCAAAGCTTCAGTATCTCTTCATCAATTTTAACAAATGTACCACCCTAATGTAAGATGTTATTAATATGGGAAAATGTGGAAGAGTAAGGGGATAGGGTATATGGGAATCCTCTATACATTTAATGTAATTTTTCTCTAATGCTCTTTTATAAAGTTTATTATATGAAAAAAATCTAGCAATTTGAGTATATACTGTGCAACTTGAAAAAAAAATCAGCAAGTAAATGCAAGCTCAGTTTGGGGCTTCATAAGAAACCTCTCAGTTCTCATAATCTTCATTGTACAGGTAGGGAGGACAGGGCAAACAATTGTTATGAATTTTGCTAATGTGGTTAAGATATGGAGTGGATAGTGTTTGCAGTTCTCAAACCTCCTCACATACTTTTGACAGGAAATCGCTTGGTGAACAAAGCAGGAATATCAGTAGCCTGAAGATGCCTTTCTCAACACTCCTACCAAGATGTACAGAACTAGAATCTTCCCCAAAATGTGTTCTGTTTCTTATGGCATTAATTTCCTGGTTAAACACCTAGCTATGATGATGAAGCAATAATCATGTTTCCTAGATGTAATTCAGCACAGAGTGGAGTAAATTGTAAAATTGGAATTAGGAGTAATTATACTCTATAAAAATCACCACTGTGTTCCAATACAGAACTACTGGGGTTAATCAAATTGAAATTCAAATTTATCTCAAGCAACTGAAATATCTGACTACCAGGAATCCTGAAGTATCAACATTTGTATTATGTGTCCAGATTAATGCATGTAGAATGCTACCTGTGTATAGGATTGTTCATTAATATATATTTTATTGGCATTTGTCACTATGCTTCTTGGTAAAGCAATGCTAATTCGAGTCTGTTTCTCACCAAGGATGGGGAAGATTTAGGACAAAACTGGGGACATTAATTTCATCACAAAGTCTATATGTGAAAAAAATTTTCCTTTATATATATTTTTTCCTTAGAATACATTGATATATTTCTCTTTTCATTAACTTAGCTGTATAGAAAACATGGAGAGTGAAAATGAGATCTCTATGATAGGTTTTACCCTCCTTGAACTCTTCCCAGGATCAAGGTATGTTGACTTCTTTATCTGCCCTGTTGTCCTTATCTATATTGTTGCTATTACAGGAAACAGCATCCTGGTCCTTCTCATCTCTTTTGAGTCCCATCTCCAGAGCCCCATATACTTTCTGCTCAGCCAGCTCTCCCTCATGGACATCTCATTTCCACAACAGTCCCCAAGATGCTTACCAACTTTTTCTCAGGAACATCTACTATGTCTTATATTGGATGTGGGACTCAAGTTTATTTCCATTCAGCACTTGGAGGAAATGAATGTATTCTGCTCACTCTAATGGCCTATGACTGATATGTGGCCATTTGTAACCCTTTGTGGAAAGTGGTCATTATGAATCCTCAAGTTTGCCTGCCAATGGCCATTGTGTCCTGGTTAGTGGGTGCATTTAATGCCTTGATCCAAACAGCATACACTATGAGTTTTCCAAGATGTGACTCAAGAGAAGTCCATCATTTCTTTTGTGAGCTTCAGGCAGTCCTCAAGTTAACATGTGTGGATACCTCAACTTATGAGAAAGTAGTGTTCATGATTGGAATTGAGTTTCTCCTCACTCCCTTTGGTTTCATTCTGGCCTCCTATATTTTCATCTTCCTCAGTGTTCTCCATTTAAATTCTTCCAAGGCATGGAATAAAGCTCTCACCACATGTTCCTCCCATCTGATGGTGGTGTTTCATTACTTTGGTCCAACCATGTCCATTTACATGATTCCCAGTGCCTTGCATACCTCAGAAACAGATGAGGGTCTCTCTGTGTTCTATACCATCCTGACTCTCATGCTGAATCCACTCATATATAGCCTAAGGAACAAGGATGTGGAAGAGGCTTTAAGACATGTTCTGGGTAATGTCTAATTGAAAAGTAACATGGTAATATTACAAGTTTCTGAATATTTGTGAACCTGGTTACAACTTTCAGTCACCAAATTTATTACTTCTTTGTGGATTTGGATATATTCATTGTTAGCAATTTTTATTTCTATGTTTATGTTTTTAAAAAGTAACCAAACATTTGTAATTATCTAATTGAATGGATATATAATTTGGTCTATGCCCAATAAATATAGGCATTACTTTAATTTTTATTCTGTCAGCTATTAACTATAGGATTTATATCCAACTGCTTGTGGCAGAAATGATAGTTTTCCTGATTTTCCTGATTTACTTAGCATCAAGCATACATAATGTTAGACCAACAGAGTAAGTTTCTGATTTTATTCTATGTCTATATTTTTTCTATCTACATATGACACTTAACAAAATTACTTTGACTCTATTAAACTATTCTTTAATTATATTATAATTCAGCCTATTCACATGAGATTTCAAGTACCTAGAAATGGATCTGGATGGTATTTTCATTAAATAAAGATGGATGTTATTACTCTACCATTGCATTCTTCAAATGTATTTATTTCAGAAAAAGTGGTACTTCAGAGTAGCACCTTTAACAAAAAAGCTTTCATTCTAGATCTTCTGTATCATTTATTATGAAAAAAAATTTTTTTCCTTAAGATACCAGAGGTTTAATTAATGCCTAAGGTTAACAAGACATTTCAAGGTTTGAAACTGAATTGAATTGAATTCCCATTTCTTTACCCACTTTTCACAGATGATATTTCTTCTAGAAATCATGAACATTACTGAATACACCCAATTATATTTTCATTCAGATTCAAAATCGAATAAACAAAATTCATTTATTTATGGTGTCTTCTGCCAAATTCTCTATTTAAATAATTTGAACAGCAATGTCAGTTATATGGTTATATTGGAAGGAGATTTTAGTGTTTATTTTTTCATGGAAAACTTCTCATATTTACACTAATATTTAGCTTACTATTTCTCATATAAACATTCATTTTTCTCCACGTCTATGGCCTTGGTAAATTTATAGTCAAACCCTAATTTGAATATGCTTCAGATAGAATTTCCTAAGTAGATTGGAAACAAATTCTGGATTCAAATTCTGAATCATTTGAATATGTGTTTGGTAAATTTAGATCAAGCAGCTGTGTTCATTAAATTACTCCCCAATTTGATAAATTATCACAAAGCAGAGCTTGACTTGAGCACAGGAATGCAGATAGTTTATTTAGGAAGTAATGTTAGGGAGTAGGAGTAAAGGTGTGGTGAGAATAAAAGAAGGAAAGAATAATAACCAATTTAAGGATGTGATTTATCCTTACACATTTCTTTTGTGAGCTTAGGCAACCTAAGCTATTCCCACAGGGGACTTTCTCAGGAATAAACACAATGCCAGTAAGATTTCCCTCATCTATCCATAAGGAAAATAATTATCTGTAGGTGTTCATCCCACTCTGATAGAAGTTTGCTGCAAGAAATTTAGCACCCACTCAGCCACATTCAATCTATGCTTGTGCTCAGGGAGGATAAGATCCATTCTCAGAGGTGTCACTGGAGAACCTCAGAGGAGGAGATGAAAGATATGCAGTGCACACTCAATATAACATATCTTTTAAAGTAAAGTAAATGAAGCCTTGAGAAAGAGTCCACTGAAATGAAGACTTTCTTATATCAGTATGTCTTTTACATCCTTTTCTTGTCATAGTACACTGTAAATAATTTCTAATTTATTTTGAAAAGGATTGGAGAGAGTGGGTGCACTTGCCTTTATACATATTTTTAAAGGGAAACATTAAACCTTTCACTCTTAAGTGTGATAGCTGAAAGTTTATTTTTGTTTTTGTTGATGTTATTTGTTAAGGAGAGGAAATTCCCTTTGATATCTACTTTGTTGGCAGTTTTTTTTTAAATCATGAAAGGTTTTTGAATTTTATTAATTCTTTTTCCTATGCAAATGGACATGTTTATGTTTCTTTTGTTTGTTTGTTTGTTTTGTCCTGTTTAAGTGGTTGATTGCATTGATTGACTTTTGGATTGTATTAACTTCTTCGTCATTCTTGCTGATGTCATGCCTAGAAGTTCTATCAATTTCTGAGTGTGCGGTGATTTTTTTAAATATAATAAGTTTTATTTTTAAAGAGGTTTTAGATTACAGAAAAGTTACATTGAAAGTATTATGGATTCTATATAACCAACCCCTCCCCTCTCAATAATTCCCTATTAATAACATCTTACATTAGTGTGATATATTTGTTACAATTAGTGAATAAATATTGAAGCATTGCTACTAAGGTCTATAGTTTACATTATGTTTTACATTTAATTCCAGTGTCGTAAAAATTCACTATGTTCTAAATATTATTCCCCTCCCCTTCCCTCAAAATCTCTAGTAATCAGTATCTTTATATTAATATTAATATTATTCCATTACTACAATATTAATAATACTACAATATTCATGGTAGCCTTCCCCCTTTATGTTTGTTCATTCCTCAAACTTAAGGATTTTGGGATGGTGATGATGCTCTGTCTCTGATTGAGAGGGAGGTGAAATCTTATGGGGCAGATGAAAAGAACTGTTTTACTTGAAGTCTCTGTTTTTTGGGGATGGAAATATATATTATCATCATTTTGTTAGTTGTCCTGGGTGAAATGATGAACTGGAGAATAGGTGTTGGCCACATCTCTTCTGAGATTCAGGGCTCATCTGTCATATTAACAGACTGATTTAAGTCTCTGAGACATTTATTTAATGGGTGTACTGTCAATTATAGGCTCCAATAAAAGGAGCAGAACAATAATGTACAGGTAAATTATGCATGAATCTAACCCTGTTACAGTGGGGAAATATGTTGTCATATTTTACAAGGTAAGTCCTACCGACACAGTGTTTATTTCAAGGAAATGTATGCCTTGCTTCTAGTGTCCAAATGTCTCTAGAGCCCTCAGGAGCACCTGTTCTTGAGGCTTTGTTCACAGAGGCAGTTAGTGAGATTTGACTGAGACTTGCATAAGTGTAACCTCTGGAATGACATCCCCACTCATTTTGAAATCTCTTCTCTATAAAAAGTCTTTTGTATTTGATGTTTCCTCCTTTCAGTCAAGGTCTTTTTCCAAATACATCGCTGGATGATGCTTGGTATTGGTTCCAGGGAGGCTCATTCCTGGGAGTCATGTACCACACTCTGGAGGAAGGTAGTACATTTATTTGCTGAGTTTGGCTTACAGAGAGGTCACATTTGAATAACAAGGAGGTTTTCTGAAGGTAACTCTTAGGCAATAGATATAATTAGGTAAGGTTTGAATTTTATAAAAATAATGTTCATAAGTACAAGCATTAATATTGAGGGCTTCGTATATTGAACTGTTTCCTTTTATTAGGCACTGCTTTTGTACTTGAGAGGTTCTTGGCCTTCTATTTGAAAATATACCAGGACTACCCAGGGTTTAATATTTTCTTGTTTATTATGTGGGTCTCTACCCACTGCAATAACACCCAATGTCAAGGTGGACACATTCATATGTCATAGATGCATGCCCCAGGTGCACCCTTTCCATACATCTCCCCATCACTGACACCCTTCACCATTGACCATCCTCTGCTATATTTGCCAAAAGAGCATTCCCACAATTGTAATTTCAACCACTGAATTCCACCTGCAGGAGTTCAACTGTTCTTCCCCCAGCTCTACTTCCAGGTGCATGGCTAGCCAATCCACCCCCCCAAAACTGTTCGCCCTCACACTCCAGAACTGTGAACCCCAATTATATCCCTGCACCAACATCACCCCATCCACTACCAAACCACCCATTCTACCTTATCATAAGTTCTGTCAATATTGAGCATTGGCTCACCACACTGTAATCCCTTTCTGTCTCATGATACCCTATCTTCCAGTCCCTAGCTCTGTGAGTCTGCTAAATATGCTTAGATCATATCAGTGATGTCATGCAATATTGGTCTTTTAGTTACTGGCTTCCTTCACTCAACATAAAGTCTTTGAGATCGATTCATGTTATTGCATGTGTCAATAATTCATTCCTACTTACAGCTGAGTAATATTCCAATACATTGGGGGGATAATTTATCATACATTCAGAAGGACAAATGACAGGGTGCTGAATTCTGTGAGTCAACTGCCCTGACTATACTGTCTGGATGTCTCTAGAGACCTCTGCTTGAGGCACTGATTATTGTGGCAACAAGTGGGCTCCTCATAATATGTGAGTAAGCATAATCTCTGGAATGAACGCCTGACTCTGAAATCTCTTAGCTGTAAAGACTCATTCGTATTTAATAGTTCCCGCTTTTGGTCAAGGTCTTTTGCTGAATGCCTAACTAATTGGTGCTTAGTAGTAATCCTTTTGTGCCAGAGTAGCTCATCCCTGGGAGTCATGCCCCATGCCAGGAGAAAGGTAATGCATTTATATGCTAAGTTTGGCTTAGAGAAAGGACATAGTTGAGAAACAGGGAGGCTTTTAGGAGATAATTCTTAGATAATACATAATAATAGCCCAAGTTACAATTTCACAAGAACAAGGTTCATAAGTACAAGCATCAATGCCAAGGGCCTGGCATATTGGTCTGCCCTACTTTGCTAGGCACTGCCTATGTACTCTAGGGATTCTTGCCATTCTAGTAGAGAATGTAGCAAGACTCCCCAGGATGGAAATTTGATATTGTTTTGGTTATTGTGTGTGTCTCCACCCACTGAGAAAACACCGCATTGCCATGTGAATACATTCACATTCCAATGAGGCATGACCCAGGTGTGCTTCTCCCCACACATCCCACCACCACTGACAACCCACAGCAGTGATCCACCCCATCCACAGTTGCAACCATTCCACATTCCAAACCCGTGCTCAAAACAAAGTCAAAAGATAAATAAAAGTAATAAAAATAATTTAAAAAGTTAAAAAATATTTCATTGTGTCTTTTATCACTGTGAGATCAGTTATATTTTATGTACAGTGACAGTTTCTTCTGTATGTTCCCCCAGTGTCTTATTTTTTCATTTATTTTCAAAGAAGATTTAGGTATTTTAAAAAATCACATAGAAAATATAGGGTATTCCCATATACCCACTGTCTCCCCTCTCATATTTTCCCCTATTAATAACATCTTACATGAATATGTACATTTGTTATAATTGATAAACAAATACTGAGGCATTGCTACTATGGTCAATCTTTTACATTATAGCATCATTTTGCACCATACACTATTAAAGTTTTGAAAAAAAATGTATAATTGGCCTATATCTGTCATTGAAAGAGCATGCAGATGAGTTCCAATGCTGCAATAATGCCCTTTATTCCATCTATTCTTCCCTCCCCCTCTTCTCAGAGCCTATGGTAATCACTAAATTTCAATTAACATATGGTTTTCTTTTATTAGGCACTGTCTATGTTCTCAAGAGATTCATGACCTTTTATTTGAGAACATAGCAGGACTTCCCTGAATGGGAGTTTAATGTTTTCTGGTTTATTGTTTGTATCTCCACCCACTGAGATAAACACTTTGACAAGATGGGCACTTTCATATTCCATAAAATCATGCCCAGGTGCACCCTTTCCCATATATCCCCCCATCGCTGATGCCATACATCAGTTACCCTCATCTGCCATATTTGCCAAAATAATGTTCCCACCTTTTTAGGTATTTTTGGTTTTGTTTTTATTTTTAGTGAGGTACATTCATTGCAATTGATGAACACATTTTGGAGTATTACCACTAAGCATGGATTAAAGTTTACATTGTAGTTTACACTCTCTCCCACCCAATTCTGTAGGTTTTAGTTAAATATATAATGGCCCACATCTCTCATTGCAATGTCATTAAGGACAATTCCCAAGTCCCAAAAGTGACCCCATATTACAAATCTCTTGGGTTCTCCTGCTTTTTCATCCAGTCATTTCCCCATTCCATGGATAGTCCAACACTCCCCCACTCTACTCACTCTCACATTCCATCACCATTGACCCCACTCACATCCCTTCACCACTATCACCCCTATCCACTGCCAAACCACTACCTCCCACCTTTTCATGTTTTTTTAAAAGAAAATTTTAGATTACATAAATGTTACATCAAAAATATAGGTGATTCCCTTATACCTCAATCCCTCCCCCTCATACATTTTTCCCCTAATAACATCTTTCATTATTGTGGTACATTTTATGCAATTGATGAACCCATATTGAAGTTTTTCTAGTAATTGTGGTCTATAGTTTAAATTATGGTTTATACTTTGCATTACAAAATTTTATAGGTTTTGACAAAATGTGTCTGTCATTGAAATGACATGAAGAACAATTCCCATGTTCCAAAAATGGCCCCATGTTACATCTATTCTTTCCTCTCCTTCCCCTCAGAACCTCTGGTCCACTGTCTTTATATCAATGTTTAAATTTCTCTCATTGCTAGAATAATAGCATCTTCTTTAGTCCATAGTTGCTGTTACCCCATATGTTTGTTAATTCCTCAATATTGACCGTGGTTAAGAATCCCTGCTCTAAACCCAGGACACATTAACCATCCATAGGCACACTTCAGAGTTCATAATGACCATGTAACTCAAAGGGTTACAAATAGCCACATAGGTTGTCACCCTTTAGAGTGAGCAGAATACATTAGCTGCCTAAAAAGGATGAAATGAAATAAATCTGAATCCCACAGCTAATGTAGGGAATGTCTGATGTTTCTGTGAATATGTTGGTTAGAATCTTGGGGACAGCAATGGAAATGAGAGAGATGTCCATGAAGGAGTGCTGTATGAGCTGAAGTACATAGAGCTGTGGAGCCAGGGATCCAAAGGGAGGAACACCAGTTTGGTGTTTCCTGTGTTGGCAACAACATAGATAAGGAGAACAGTGTAGATATAGAAACCAACATGCCCTGATCCTGGAAGAGTCCTTGGAGGGAAAACCTACCATGGAGGTCTCATTTTTTTCTCCATATTTTTTCTATACAGTTGTATGAATGAAAGGAAGAAATATATTTATAAAGGAAATGTTTCATATATTGACTTTCTGATAAAATTAATGACCCCAATTTTGAATACGCTGAAAATGGTGTATTTGAGGAAGTCAGATTTCTCATTCCTGGAGAAAGTACAATAAAAGTAAAACCATCCAAAGTGTTCTTGTTTTCTCTCTCCATATTTTGTATAGAACTAATGTAATGAAGAAAATAAGCATATTTATTCTAAGTTTAAAATTTACTTATTAAATAAAATAAGACCCACATAATTCTCGCATATTTCCTCCAATTGAAGGTGAAGCATTTTTAAATTGGTTATTCATGAAATTGATAAGTTATAATTCAATTTACATTAAACTAATATACTATCCAAGGAGTATGTTTAAATTCTAAAGATGATATAATATATATTATATATATATTATATATATATATATATAATTTATAGGTTTAAACTTCATTAAATTTAATCAGCAGTTATTTGAGGATGAGCTCAATTTCCAGTGGGCCCTCACATAGCGATAGAGAATTATGCTAAGTCTTAAAAGGAATTTAGTTATTTTGTATCATTTACCTTTTGATGAACTTGTACAAGTTTAAAATTATTTTCCTTAAAAATATGCTCCCAACTTTCTGTCAAATAAATTTTTCCCTTATTTTTTCTATGATAAAATACATTGGTGTTTCTGTATATGGTGATTAGATAGATAGATAGATAGATAGATAGATAGATAGATAGATAGATGATAGATAGATATTCAATTTCCTGATTTTTTGGATAAAACAATGTACTCCTTTTCAATGTGGGAAGGTTTCCTTAAAAACTTAGACACTATTTGGTTTCTTTTCAAAATTAAGTTTTTTGTTCTGCTAATTAGGAATGCACAATATGAAAAAAACTTCTCCCCCATTTTTTGTTTGAAGAGGATGGTCATGTGGCTATGCAGCCTAGTCTTTTGGGAAGTAATTGCAGTGTCTCATGTGGTATGTGACAATGTTTTTACTAAGCCTCATAATAGGCTTTCACCGGTGAGGTTCAAGGAATGGTAAACCCCTCTACTCAAGGTCATCAAAGAAAGTTTCACATTAAAGATGGGACCATCACAATATGTCCCTGCCCCCTTTCTATCATATAATATGAGAAGCAAAATAATGGTTAGATACCCTGGGGTGCTTCTGTTGGAGTGCCATTTTCTTGACACTTGGTGATGTACACAGAGAATGCATTGCTATACATCCATGGACTGTCAGACATTAAGTGCTGCTTGCATCACAGTGGATTTAGGCAATTGTAGCTATTTGTTCTAACTTTGAGTTATTTTAGAATATTGCCATCTCAGACATCCATTTTAGTATGGCAACAATGTACTGATCTTGGAGGTGTCCCTGCTAATCAATATCGTGGTTTGTCTTATCTCTTTATGCCTCAGTTTAAAAATTAATCCCTGGAGCAATTATGGGAACATGGCCATTGGGTTAGGTAGATAAGGCTCAGCTCTCAATAAAACAATGGAGAAATAGCCAAAGTCTGCCTTGGTGACCTGCTTAGGTGTACAGCAGACCAGGACACTTCCAGGTCTGAGAGAGGAGAGTGAGAGACAGAGGGGGAAGCCAAACAACAGACTGTGACTTAATACACCTCCCAGCCACTGGGAAGGGCTCTCCTCCTCCACCCCTGAGATATTAATTGAGGGTAAAACACCTGGTGAATTTGATCTAACTGAGAGGAGAATAGATGCCTTCCTCTCTGCAGGATGCTTTGGATATATATATATAGAACAGGAAGTAGCTCTGAGTCATCTAGGAGGGTACTGGAAAAATAAAGAAGCCAAAGGAAAACTGTGAATTGCTCACCCCTGTGACAGTACATGGCACATATACCCTGCTCTCAGGGCAAATAGCCTAGATGGAGCCACTGATACCATACTGCAAGAGGAAGAGTGGTCTGATATTGTGGAGAGTGGTTTCTTTGTGGTGAGTTTGTGCAGCTAAGTCCTTTTTAATATCAGAAGGGACCCCGCCTCTACAGGGAGAGGGGAGAGGGATCTCCTCAGGCAGGCTATCATGAGCATTCACCCAGGTAAAGAGAGGAATTAGATTAGAGAGGAGGCCAAGACAAACAGTTGCCTAGCCAGCAGGACTCTGGCAAACTGTAGGGAATCTAACCTGCCCAAGGGAAAGGCTGTGGATAAACTTCTGAAAGGCTAACTAACCTAAGGAGGCCCTTGAGCTCAGGGGAAGAATTCCTGCATTGCATATTCAAGAGCCCTGGTTTGATTCCTGGCTCTTCTTAGAGAAGTGATCAACTGGTTTATTGGGCATCGAGCTGAAACTTGATGATAGGGAACATATAGACATTCTTTTTGTATTAGCTTTTCTTGGATCTCCTTTTTTTTAAAAAAGAAAAGTTCCTTTTAAAAATTTTCCTTATTTTACTCACTAAAACCTGGTCTAAAACTTGTGGAGGGTAGACTGCAGGGTGACTGATTGATGAACACTGGCATTTTTAGAAGATCCTGAGGGGTGTAAGAGGGAAGGCCGTTTTTCTGTGTTTATTTTCCTTTTTGTTTTTTTTTTTTTCTTTCCCACTTTTTAAAATTAGTTGCTGCTGTCTTTTTTCTTGTTTGTTGTGTTTCCCCTTACTTTGTTTCCTGTTGTTGTTGTTTTTGTATTTACTGATTTTTTTTTTTTACCTACACTATTTCTTTTATTTCCTTCATCTTTCAATCTTCTGTTTTCTGTTGCTGTTCTTTCATTCCACCTCTTTTTGTTTGGTCTTCAATTTTTTCTTGTTTTTAATTTCTCTCTCTCTCTCCTTTTTTCTCTTTTCCTTCTTATATATACTTTTTCTTTCTCTCTTTTCTTTTTTATTTTCTTCTCATCATTCCAGCCTTTTAATTCATTCTATATATTTTTCTATGTCCTGTTTCTCATTTCATTGTTTCTATTTCACTTTATTATGCTTTTTCCTATGAACTTCTTACTTTTGTTAATTATTCATTTTCCTAGGTCTTGTGCAGTTCCTCTTCTACATTTCCTTATTATTATTACTATTATTCTTTTTTCTCTTCTTATTTCCTTTCTTTGCTCTCATCCTAATTTTTTTTCAAAGGAACATAAACAACATCAAGGAAATAAAATAAGAAGAATGAAATGTCAAAGGGAAACCATATGACACATGCAACAACAACAAAATAGAGCCCTAGAGTAGGGAGTGAAGCTAATTAACTGAATAAACCCATCAAGATAAAAAGATGCTGAGACACCAACAAAAAATTACAAGTTATGCTAAGAAGCAGGAAGACATGGATACATCCAATGAACAACTAAAAACCAGGAGGAAATGCAGAACATGGAACAATCATCAGAGATGTCCAAACAAATATCATAAATCAACTTAATGAAGTGAGGGAAGAGATTAAGTATATTGAGAAGATACTGGAAGAACACACTGAAGAAACTGTAAACATACACACACAAAAATGGCTATAAAGGTGATGAATGGCACAATCCAATAAATCAAAAATACACTGGAAGCACATAACAGCAGATTTGAACAGGCAGAGGACCGAATCTGTGATGTGGAAGAAAGTACATCTGAAATCAGACAGAGAGTAGAACAGATACACAAAAAAGATAGAAGGGCTACTCAATGGGAGAAAATCCTTGGTAATCATTTATCTGATAGGGCCCTAATATCCAGGGTATATAAAGAAATCCTATACCTCGAAAATAAAAAGACAAACAACCAATTTTAAAAATGGGCAAGTGATTTGAATAGACCCTTCTCAAAAGTAGAAATAAAAATGGCTAAAATGCACATGAAAAGATGTTCAATATCATTAGCCACTAGGGAAATGGAAATCAAAACTACCATGAGATATTATCTTACACACATTAGACTGGTGGCTATTACAAAAACAGAGGACTACAAGTGTTGGAGAGGATGTGGAGGAATAGGAACACTTATCCACTGCTTGTGAGAATGCAGAATGGTCCAGTTATTGTGGAGGATAATTTGTTGCTTCCTCAAAGAGCTAAATATAGAACTGCCATACAATCTAGCAATCCTACTCCTGGGTATATACCTAGAAGAATTGAAAGCAGGAATATGAACAGATATATGCACACCAATGTTCATAACAGCATTATTCACTATTGTCAATAGTTGTGAACAACGAAAATGTCCATCAACAGATGAATGGATAAAAAATTTGTCATACATACATACAATGGATTATTGCTCAGCTGTGGAAAGGAATGCAGTATTAACACATGGGATAACATGGATGAATCTTGACGACTTTATGTTGAGTGAAACAAGCCAGGCACTGAAGTACAACTATTACATGACCTCACTGATATGAATTAAGCAAATTGAGCAGCTCACAGACCTACAGTCTGCAAGATAGGTTTACAGGAGACACAAAGGGAGAAGTTTGTGAGTCAATGCCCATATGTGAAACATCTGTGACAAGTTGGAAGGGTGTAGTTGTGCAGTGGATTTGCCTAACAGTGGTGCAGTGATGCTATTGGGCTGATTGGTACTGGTCTGTGAGAGCTGTAGTGTGGGGAGTGTGGGTTATACTGTCCATGGAACTGGGGTGAGAGCAGGTGAATTCTGGGGATTTGTGGGTAAATGGTTGAAACTACAATACTGGGAATGTTCTTTTGGCAAATATGACAGGGGAGAGTTACTGTTTTTAGGTGTTGGATGTGGATGGTATGTGGTATGGGTTATACCTGGGACAGGCTTTTAGGGAGTGTGTAGCATTCATCTTGTTATAGTGTGTTGTATCACAGGATGGAGACATGGGACATTTTCTCGGTGATGGAATTTTTCCACATGATCCTGTAAGGATGGGTATAGACTCAGTCAAACTGCATCAAAATCTATAAAAGTGTATGGTCCAAATATAAACCACAATAGAAATCATGGACCATGGTTAGTAGCAATGTTTCCATATTTGTATATCAATTGTAACAAATGCACCATCCACATGTAAAATGTTATTGATAGGGGAAATTACAAAAGGGATAGGACATTGGGTACATGACTTTTCTGTAACCTAAAGCTTCTTTGAAGACAAAATGAAAAAAAAAAGTCATTGGGCAAATAAATTGAAGGAAAAGTCACTGTACATACAAGACAACAGATCTTACAGTGATGAAAGACATACGTTAATTTTTATTTTATGTTTTTATTTCTATATTATTTCAAATATTTTTTTTAATTTTTCATATTTTATTCTTTATTTTAAAACCATCATTATCTTATATCATTTTCCTATTAATAGTATTTGATTATTTTGTTGGCTTCAATTTTGAAGAAGTTTTTGACCAAAGAAGGGTTACAATTGTGGCAGAGGAGGATCATTGTTGTGGGGTGTCAGAGATGGGGGATTCATGTGAGGAGGTTCACTTGGAGCATACCTATAAGGCATATAAATGTGTTCAAGTGTTCATCGGGCATAGTCACAGTAGGTGGAGATCCACCAGTAACCAAAGAAATATTGAATTCCCATCCTGGAGAGCTCTGCCACATTGTCTAATGGGACAGCAAGAATCCCCTGAGTACAGGGGCAGTGACTACTGAAGGACAATGAACCATTGATGGGCACTTGACTGTGATGACTGTATTTATGAATTTTTACTTTTGAAATTGAAACTTAGCATAGTATTTTAGAATGCCTAAGTATTACCTCCTGTAGCAGTTTGGCATTAATTATTAATTCCAAAAATAGATAGTGGACTATGTTTGTAAACTGGTCTGTTCCTCTAGGGGTGATTAAATTATGATTAGGGAATTGATTGGGCTATGTCAGTAGTGTGTTGAGTCTCTGCCCCTTGATGGGTGATGACTCACAGGTAAAAGACATGGCAAAGGACAGAGTTTGGAATTCTGATGTGGAATTTTAATGCTAGAGCCTGGGGAAGTAAGAACACAGAGGAGGTTGGTGGTGTGGAAGGAAAGAAGGCCCCAGGAAAAGAAATGAACCATTTGCCTGATAGTCGACAGCTG
>JAQZBX010046542.1:0-20739 GCA_029593785.1 Cabassous unicinctus | reverse complement strand
GAAATCTATCTCTTAATCTTTATACACGTTCTAAACACGGCCAATGCAATGCATATCATATCAAATGAACATTTTATTGGCCTAACTAAAACAAAACAAAACAAAACAAAAAGACAACAATTGGCAGAATAGTTAAGAAAATATGAGCAATCTATATGCTGTCTGAAAGAGACTCACCTTAGACCCAAAGATACCAGTTAACTGAAAGTGAAAGTCTCAAAAAAGATATTCCACACATGACATAACCAAAAAATTAAAGGCAGAGTAGCTATACTTCTTTCAGATGAAATAAACTTTAAAAGACATGAGTACTGTGCAATCTGAGGAGTAAGTCAGTGGAAAAAATTCCATTTACCATAGCGACTAAATGAATAAAATATTTAGGAATAACCTTAACCAAGGATGTAAAGCACTTGTATTCAAAAAACTAAAATGCATTGTTAAAATAAATCAAATAAGACCTAAATGATTGGAAGAACATTCCATGTTCATGGTGAGGAAGAATAAGTATCATTAAGATGTCAGTTCTACCCAGATTGATATACAGATCCAATGCAATCCAGATAAAAATTCCACTATCACTTTTAAACAAATGGAAAACACTATTATCAAAATTATTTGGAAAGGTAAGGGATCCTGAATAAACAGAAACATCTTAAAAAGAAATAGTGAATTTGGTGGACTGTCAGTTCTGGACTTTAAATCATATAACCTCACTACAGTGGTGAAAAATAGCATGATATTGCCATAAACGTAGACACATAGATCATTGGAACCAAATTGATGGTTCAGAAATTGATCCTCACATCTATGGTCAAGTGATTTTTTACAAGCTGTCAAACCCACTCAGCTTGGGTTGAACAATCCATTCAACAAATAGGACTGGGAGAACTGGATATCCATAACCAAAAGAAAGAAAGAGTTATCTCACACCTTTTACAAAAATCAACTCAAAATGGATCAAACTTCTAAATATAAAAGAAAGAGCCATAAAACTTCTAGAAGAAAATGTAGGAAAACATTTTCAAGCCCTGGTAGTAGGTCATAGATTCTAAAGGAGATAAGAGGAGGTCTGAGAAGGACTACTGATGCTTAATGTATTTAGAAGTTTTCATTAACTTTACTATAAAAGTTAATTATGTTTATGTTACCATGGAATTGATGGTAACATGCTATACTGAGTAGCTGCTAATTTATAAATGGGAATGTGGCTGGAAAGGGTCATCTAGAAATGTAAATGTCAATTGAAAGAAAGCTAGAGAATAAGCTAAGTACTGAATAACACAAAGAATCCAGAGTTGGATGAAAATTGTGGTTGATGGTACAGATGCAAGAGTGTTCTTCTGTGAGTGAGAGCAGATATATGTCACTAATGCACAAGGGTGAGAATGTAGAGAAGCATGGGAAAAATAAAACTGGAGTGACCTATGGACTATGGTTAACAGCAATTATGTAACATTCATGCATCTGTGCAAAGATGTACCGTGTTGATAATGGGGAAGTAAGGAAAATGTGTACCAATTGTACACTATGGACCATGGTAGGAGGTAATAGGCTGATGATATTATCCCATAATCTGTAACAAATATTCCACCATGTAGTGTGTTGATGTAGGAGTGTTGTATGGGAATTCTACACATGTGCATAATTGTTATGTAAGTTCCCAATTTCCACAATAAAATTATATTTAAATAATAATAATAGAGTGGCTTGGGGGAAAATACACCAAGTGTATAATAAGGTTTAAAGTTGGCATAAGATTTTGATGATATTCTTTCATGATTTGTAAGAAATGTCAAACAACAAGGCAAGGTGTTGGTGTTGGGTTGATGTATGCTACCCTTGTATGATGATATGCATGTTTGTTTTGTGTGTTCACAACCTTTACTAGACACTTATTTTTATGTCTATTCATATATGAGTGATATAAAAAAAATAGGGTCGGTTGGGAAAAAATACACCAAATTTAAGTTACTATGGTTTTAGTTATATTTTGAGGATGTTCTTTCATCACTTGTTAAAAATGTTTCACAACAATGCAAGGTATTGATGCTGTGGTGCTATGAGAGCCCTGTATGATGTTATGGATGTTTGTTATGAAAATGCACAACTTTTACTATACACTTATTGTTTATGGCTGTTTATCTATGAGTGATATACTTCAATATATTTTTTAATTAAAAAAATGTGAGTCAGGGGTCATTCCAGAAGTTATGCTTATGCAAGTCACAGCAGGATCTCATTGACTGCCACAGTAAACAGTACCTCAAACAGCATGGCTCCTGAGGGCTCAATGGACATC
Organism: Cabassous unicinctus; assembly: GCA_029593785.1. Classification (NCBI taxonomy): domain Eukaryota; kingdom Metazoa; phylum Chordata; class Mammalia; order Cingulata; family Chlamyphoridae; genus Cabassous; species Cabassous unicinctus. The sequence goes on along the minus strand of JAQZBX010046542.1, from coordinate 18,437 downwards.
CAGACACTACCAGAAGGGCAGACAAACTCAGGAATTTGGTACCGTGTCAGTGGGCCTTACTCAAAAATATGCTCCACAGTGTAACAGAGTTAAACTCATTTATAGTGTCCCTACACAACGCTTTACTGTCCCTTGCATTTGAAGCTATTATTAGCACTATACTTGCTAAATATATGTCCCAGAGACTTAAATCTTTGGTCCATTCATATACCAGTTGAGCCCTGAATTTCAGCAGAGTGGCAACATCTACTCTCCAGTTCACTGGACTCAACCAGGATAACTAACAAGGAGATGATGATGGAAAACACCTACCCCAAGGAATAGAGAGTATCTGCACTGCAAGCAAGATAGTTCCATCCATCTGCCTCATGGGACCTAAGCCTCCTCTCAATTAGAAAGAGAGTGGGCATCACCATCCCCAAATCCTCAATATTAAGGAATGAACAATGGACAAAGGTAGACTTATTATTATTCTATTAGAGACATTATTATTATAGTAATGGAAGAAATTTTGTCATTGATATAAAGGTAGTGGCCACAAGAGACCCTGAGGGGAGGGAGAAGGAAGAATATGTGTAATATGGGGAGTATTTTCAGGACATTGGAATTGTCCTGTGTGACCATTGCAATAATGGATACAGGCCATTATATATTTTGTCATAACCTACAAATTGTGAGGAACAGAGTGTAAACTATAATGTAAACTATAGTCTGTGTTTAGTAGTAATGCTCCAATATGTGTTCATCAATTGTAACAAATATACCACACTGATGATGGATATTGTTAATGTGGGAAATTATGGGAGTGGAGGAAGTGAGACATATGGGAATCCCCTATATTTTTGATATTTATGTAATCTAAAGCTTCTTTAAAAATAAAAATATAATAAAAATAATAATATGGAATAAAAAAGAAATAAATGGTAGAGTAAAAAAGCTAGATTGTAAATTGCCTACTCTTTAAAATGTATGCCATGGTTTTGTAAAAGGGCAGATATTCTATTCAGAGGGAAGCAAGGAGCCATAATCATAGGCAGCCTTGGAAGTAAAACATGGTCCAATAAAATAATATGGAAAAGGCAATCAATTCTTCTACTCCAATTAATCAACTCCTTAAACATGGACATGAAACTTGCATACTTCAGGGAGAAAACTTTCATTGTCAAAAATAAAAAGTTGCTCAAGTAACACAATGCATTATTTAAAATTATTCTTCATCATATTTGAGATCATCTTGACTCTAGGCAGTTCTACATCTATGATCTGAGCAAAGAAAGCAAATTTCTAGCTCTGAGGGTTTGAGGGATGCTAAAACCATCCTTTCAGCTACAACAGGAAAAATGACACGGCAATCTTTCCTTCCAAAGCATTTTTCAGTGTTCCATTTATATTTTTATTCCTCAGAGTTTAGATGCAGTGATTCAGCATGTGTTTTACCACAGTGTACATCATGGAGGCTGTTGCACAGGAATGTATGTTGTGTGAAGCAGCAGGACTGAGGTACACAGCTCTGCACATACAATAAATTAAGAAGACCACCAAGAGGTAAGTTGCACAGATGGAAAATGCTTTATACTTCCTAGGAGCTGATGAGATTGTGCACTGAGAGGAATCAATCTTAGAGTAAGAGAAAATGATCCTGCTAAGAGACCCCCTCCCAGCACTCCATCTATAAAATATACCACTAAGTAATTGAAGAAGGTGTCAGAACAATCAAGTTGGCGCATCTGACAAAGTTCACAGAGGAAGTGGAGAATTTCCACGTGTGTACAAATAAAAAGCTGGAACACCATTAACCTCTGTAAACAGGATTGCATAACAATCACGGCCCAGGACCCAGAAACAGAAAACAAAGACAGGAGTTCATGATGACAGTGTAGTAATGGGGCTGACTGAGTGGGATGGTGACTACTTATTCAAAATAAAAGTTCTGAAGACAGAGAGTTGGACTAGAGGCAGCAGTAATTTCTTTCTTTCTCATGAGAAAGGGCACACACCCAGGCAAATGGAAGCAGGCAAGTGCACTTGATCACTGTAAGAACAAAAATTATATAGCTCTCCTGATGTAATGTCCTATTTCCCTCCTTCCTCAACCTTACCCATCTCCCATTGGCTGGGAGTTGTGGGCTTACAATCTTAGGTGGGGAAAACTAACCGAATCTTAAGGCAAAAAGTGTAAGGATAAGTTCTTAGTGTCTGAGTTCATCCCCTTTACTGATGTGGGTTTTTTGGAGAAGTGACTGGAACAAGAATATGGGAGGGTTAGATAAGTGGGAACAGGGAATTCAGTTTGAGAAGAGGTCACCCTTTGTTCTATTTCTCTCAATTCCCCCTCTTCTTTTTAGAGTTTATTGGACTCTTCTCACACTATTCATTATATGCAGACTCAGTCATTTCTTTTAGATCTAGATAATTTTCTGTTGAGGTTGTTTGGAATTTGGCAGGTGCTTGTTTAAGCAACATAATGGGTCTAGATTGCCAATTTTCCCCATGGGGCTTACTTACATTTTTTTGAACAGTTCATTGGATTAGGGAGATAAAACAAATTATTTTAAGGCTGTTAAAAGGCTTAAATTGAGGAATTAAAGAACAAACTATGATTTTTGACTCCCCAGCTTAGAAGATAGAGTTTCAATCTGTGACACCTTGTCTTTCTCCCATAGCTCTTGTAAAGAGAAGGCCTTGGGGATAAGGCAGGTTAAAGAGTTTTGAAAAAACTTTTTATTTTTCAAGTTTCTATATTTAGATTCCTATATTACTTTTCTATCCTGCTTAGCCTAGTTTGGGATCTAGGAAGAGTTATTCACATGTAGTTCATCTAAGAATTCTCATTTGCCAATCTGATATCATCCCGATATATGGAGTCATACACGGAACAAACAGGCAGACATGAATAGGTTGACACAGAAACACAGGACTTACTTTTATAATTTTTATTCTTTTACAAAATAAGTTTAACTGTAAGATAAGATTTAAAAGATTTTTTAAAGACTCTTTTTAGTTACTCTAATTTGCACTGTGACTATGCAGTTTTGCACAATAATTTTAATTTTTTTAAAATTATTGGCTTATAACCAAAATGTCCCCAATGTTTTAAGATAATTTTATTTTGCTTTAGAACTTTATTTTTCACTTTGACTTTAGCAGACCTTGGATAAGCAAGACTAATTCATTAACCTTTGTAGAACTCGTGCTGTAAAATGGGTCCTATTATCTGAATCAATGTTTTCAATGAGTCCATACTTAGGGATAAGGTGTTCTCATAGCATTTTAATTACAGTTTGTGCAGTCGCTTGAGGAACTTGGTAGACTTCCACTCATGAAGTGAGATGGTCAATAACTACTAGGAAGTATTTTAGTTTTCTCATTGGTGGTACTTCAGTGACCTCCACCTGAATGCTTTGAAAAGGATTGAGCTCTGGGGGGTTGCCCTCTTAGGGGTTTGTTCCTCAGACTTTGTTTATTTATTTTTCTACAGATGATACATTCATTTACTACTTAGTTTGCTACAAAGTACAGTCTGATACATGCATAATGCATTAGAACAGCATTGCATAAATTTTGGACATCTTAGTGGCTGTCCTGGTGAAGATGATTTAGGATTCCCCTAGCAATGGCTTTATTTATTATTTTTCTCCTATCCTCCAAAAACAATTTTCTATTTTCTGTTTGAGTTCCACTTAGCTTGATCTTTGGGAAGGGTATGTCCACTTCTTCTCTATTCCAGGGTCCAGCCCAGACTTGTGGTTCAATGTTATTTTCTTTTTCTTCTTTCATAACACATAGCCAGAGGGGTAAGGTTGGAACAATCTTTGTTCTTTCAACTGTTAAATTAAGGCTTAATTTTGTGATCATGTTTCTACCTAATAAGTTGATCCCTGCCTCAGGGATGAAAGAAATTGTTTTAAGTAGATTTTTGATTATTTTCAATTTGTAATGGTTTTATAAATGGAACAACAAAATTTTTTCCTTTTGCCCCTGAGATTATAAGTTTCTTTTTGCTTAGTTTGATCCTTTGAGGTAAGATAATAAGGGAGGATCTGGCTGTACCTGTGTCAATTAGGAAGTAATGTTATCCTTTTTATCCTCCACTTTAAAATTTTTCAAGGGTTTTGGGTGGGGGTTCTGGATGAACCCTTAACTCCTTCAATCCTCCTATTCTATCAGAGAGAAGATTTTTTGTTCTTTTTGCCTTTCTGGGCAATCCCTTCTCATATGACTTTCTTTTTGCAGCTAGAGCAATTTCAGTGGCAGGCATGGGACATTCCCCTTTTGGTCTGGGAATCAGGCTTGATTGCTATATCCCCAAAAGGGAATCCTTTTGCCCTTTCCAACACTAGGTCTCTTTAAAGCATTAGTTATTGTTTGTACAGTTGGCAACATTAACTTGGTCTGCTTTTCCTGTTGCTGTTTTAGAGGCTGCATCATAACCTTAGTTTGTTCTTTTCTCTCTTCTTCATTTCTTCTTATATACACTTGTTTAGCTGCAGACAATAAATCACCCAGTGGCTTGCTTGCCCATCCTTTTATCTTTTGTAATTTTTAAAATATCAGCCTATGAGTTAGTTACAAAATATATTTTAAGTAGTTTTTGGGTCACTGGTCATTTATTTTTAAGCCTGAATGTTTTCTCATCAAATCTTAGCTTATTCAAGAAAGCTGTGGGGGTTTCCTCTCTTTCTTGTTTTGGTTCTGAAGTTTTATTTAAATTCTCACGCTTAGAATTTCTAATTCCTTGGACAATTATACTTTTTATATCTCTCATGTTATTTCTAGGGCAGCATAATTATGGTCTCAGTTAGGGTCCTGGAGGAGGAACTTTTGCTCCCCTTTGGGTCCCCCTTGGACTACTGGGTGATTATCAGCCCAGGCCTTCATAATCACTCTTCTAATTTGTCCTTGTTCTTCTCTAGGGAAGAGAGGACCTAAAATGGACCTTAATTCAGTCTAAGTATAAACATTTGGGCTGAGAAATTGATTAAATTTGTCAGCTATGTCTGAAGGGTTTTCTAATAGATTTATTTCTTTTTCAAAAATACTTATTTCAGCACTACTCAAGGGAGCATTCACAAACCCAATTTCCCTTCACCCTAGGGGAACTTCTCTAAGAGGACATTGTTACAAATCTAGGGTTTGACAAACCCAATTTTCAGTCGAGCCAAACTTTGGCCAGTGAACAGCTCCACTCTTAAGGAGAATTCCAGTCCTGATTAAATAATAATATTTTATCATGGTTTTTTTTTTTCCTCTATATTTTGGAAGATGATCCTAATTTTCTAACTTTGTCCCTAATGGACTGTTCTCGGGTACCTCTGGTAAAGCTTCTTGCTGGCTGCTTTTAGAATTTGTCTTTCCCATTTTCCGTGAGATTTCCTAGGTGTTACTGGCCCCTAGTCCTTACTTCCTGCCCTGTATCTTGTCCAAGACATCTCATATTATACTCAATCTCACTGACTCAAAGTATCTTGCAAGCACTGGCTCAAAATATCTTATCTGAGATGCCTTGTATTATACTCAATCTCACTGACTCAAAGGATCTTTCAGGACTAAGTCCCACCCTCTTCAAGTCACCCAGGCCCCAGACACAAAGTCTCTTACCTAGGTATGTGCACATATTTACATGAGTTCTCTTATCTCAGGTTTGTTTGGGTTTTTTTTTTGGGGGGGGAGGGGGGTCCGGACCTTTTCCCTACACATCTGTTTCAACTTCTGCCTCCTTTGGGTCTGGTGATGGGGAGAGACTTCTGATATTTCCTATACTGAATTAAAATTTTGGTGGGACATTCTGCCAGTTGGAGAAGGGGTTTGAGGGTCTCTCCTCATTCCTGTGATCCCGGACGAACCCCCAATTGAGTGGAATGGTGACTACTTTTTAAAAATAAAAGTTCTGAAGATGGAGAATTGGACTAGAGGCAGCAGTAATTTCTTTCTTTCTCATGAGAAAGGGCACACACCCAGGCTAATGGAAGAAGGCAAGTGCACGTGATCAGTGTAAGAACAAAGATTATATAGTTCTCATGATTTAATGTTCTTAGTGTCTGAGTTCATCCCCTTTACTGATGTGGGTTTTTGGGGAAGTGACTCAAACAAAAATTTGGGATGGTTAGATAAGTGGAATGATGGAAAAGTTCTGAAAAGATGCCACCTAGAATGTGGGAGAGTTAGATAAGTAGGAACAGGGAATTCAATTTGAGAAGAGGCCACTCTTTATTCTATTTCTCTCAGTGACTGATTGTCATGTAGCAGCCATAGGCCATTACGGCCAGGAGGAACTTGTCCAACCTTGAAAAAAACATGAAAAAGTATATCTAAGTGATGCAGCCAGCATACATTTTGACTGCTCTGCATCTGGATGTTCACCAGTATTTTTGTGACAGTGGTGGAGGATAAACAGATGTCACAAAGTGACAGGTTGGAGAGAAAGAAAGAAGTACATGCGTAGTGGATGTTGGAGTCAGAGATGGTAGTGAGGATGATGAGCACATTTCCAAAGATAGTGTCTAGGTCCATGGATAGGAACAGACCAAAGAGGAGGGGCTGCACTTCTGGATCTTCTGCAAATTCCAGGAGAATTTTTTGTTTCATTTCTAGGTCCCATGTAGTTGATGATACGAACATGAAATAGAAAGGAACTTGGCCAGTTTTCACATAAACAAGCAGCATTTTCCAAACAGAAGTACTGCAAATTGATTATTTCCATGAAAATTTTCATCTCTATATTATTTTTATGGACCTCATCCCTTTAGCATATTTCTAGTCCTACCTCTGATTATGAATTCGTTCCCCAAAACTCAGCCCTTCCCCCCAAGCATTCATTAACTCTATGGATTTCAAGAACAATTCATTCATTTGTGGAATATATTTTGATTTGTGACTAAGAGGAAAGTACAGGTGAGGGAATGAGTCTATGGTACTGTATCCAAAAAGTCCAAAGTCTCTCAAGATAGAAAAAGAATATATGCAAATATAACATGATCATATTACAAATCCGATGAGTGCACATTCTTTAAGGATTAGAAAGCAGGGAAAAACAGAGTGAAGTGATAGTGCTAATGTCCACATTGTGTTCAGGAATGTCCCATATATAGCATGAAAATTGAAGAGGCACCTCATGAAAGAAAAGGCAGGAAACCTGAGGAAATCTGTGCACAGAAGAGAGAACATCTAGGTTTAAAACCCAAAAAATGATTTGTTTCAGTTCAGGGTAAACAAGGAGGTCAGTATGGCATGGAAATGAGTAAGAGGATAGTGAAGAGAGAGGGGTTCATAGAATGTTTAAGAATAAAGCAGCCTCATTGTTGCTGAAACTTCAAACTCAGGGAGTCCTTTTTCCATATGCTGAACTACTCATACTTCATTTTTTTGGTTGGAAGCTATCCCACCAAATGAAATGAAACTAGTCCTATTCCATTTGTAGGATTGCATCCAGTCTCTGTATTATAGGAGACACCCATTGGAATATCTGAACTCAGATAAAGCTGTTCTGAGGACAGCTCACACCCAATCCCAATCAAACATGCATACACAAGTACACAAAGAATGCACATCTTGTTTGTTTAGAACCTAGATAACCTAGTTAACACCATGCTCTTCTCAAACTCAGCCACACGGATGAGCCCAGGAGTAAATAGAATCCAAGCTGACAACATCAGTTTTTCTATTTCCCAAGTATTTAGAAATAGTTATCTGAAATTACAGCAGAGAAGACACCCTTGGATATGTAAACACGGAGCTCCTTTTGACATGGCCACTTTGTGTCTTGCATTTAAACAATCATAAGTATCTGCTCAATAATAAGAAAAGAGCCTATATTTAGCACTATACTCATTAATTATATGTTCCAGAGACTTAAAACTTCAGTCTGTTCATATATTGATGGAACCCTGAATCTCAGCAAGAATTGCACCACCTACTCTCCAGTTTATTAGACTCACCTAGGTCAACAACAAAATGATGGACAATGCTTGTTCCCAAAAATAGATTATCTCTACAACTGGAAGCAAGACATTTCCATCGATCTGCACCATGGGATCCAAACCCCTTCTCAATCAGAAACAGAGTGGGAATCACTATCACAAAATCTTCAAATTTGAGAAATGAACAAATATAAAGAAGGAATGCCACATGGAATTGAGTAGACTTATGATTATTCTAGCAATAGAACTTGTGTCATTGATACAAATGCAGTGGTCACCAGAGGTTCTGAGGGTAGAGGAAAGAATAGGTGTAATATGATGCATTTGGGGACATTGGAATTGTCCTGCATAACATTGCAATGATGGATATCTTCCATTATACATTTTGTCAAAACCTATAAAATTGTGTGGTGCAAAGTGTGAACTATAATGTAAACTATAGTCCAGGGTTAGTAGCATTTCTTCAATATGTGTACATCAATTGTAGCAAATGGACCACATTAATGAAAGATGTTGTTAATGAGGGAAACTGTGGGACTGGAGGGGATAGGGTATATTTTTGATGCCACATTTACATAGTCTAAAACTTCTTTAAAACAACTCAAAAAAAAAAAAAAACATTCACAGATATAGTAAGCATTATAACATCCATTCCACTAAGGCAGTTAACAGATTTAATCAATACACATAAAAAGCTCAGCATGGGTCCATACTGATAGTGAAGAATTGCTTATCCCTGATGATTAAATAAGGCTCATTTTCCTTCTGAATCTCAAAAGTCTTATTCTTTCTGCATATCTCAGACCCTATTCAACAGCCCTATTTCATTTCCTCTGGATCCCTCCCAGCAACTGAAGACTGGAAACTGCTCTAGATTATGAAAAGAGTAAAGACATCCTGTATCCAATGGAAATAAAAATGCCTTCCAAATGATGAGAGAAGGTGCTGCAACTTCAGAAACAGATCTAACCACAAAAGGTCAAAATGCACAATAAGGAAAATGGTTGTGAAAGAAAGGTGGAAATAAATTTTAAAGTTATCTGTTAACTCAATGGAAGCAGAAAATTCTAAGTTTGAAAAACCATGAGAAGAACATTATATGCAATGATGATAGACTTTCACATTTCCCCCAAATCTATACAGACAAAAGAACTAAATGGCAAAGAGCAAAGTTGGGGGAAAAATATGCAGTTTTTTTTTTAACTATTGTACAAATTATATTTTAGTTTTTATAATTATTTTTGTATTTTTAAAGAAACTTCAGATTACCTAAATGTTACATAAAAAATATAAGAGATTCCCATATGTTCCACTCCTTCCCCCTCCCACACATTCCCACATTAACAACATCCTTCATTAGTGTGGTACATTTGTTACAATTGATGAACCCATATTGAAGCATTGCTGTTAAATATGGACTACAGTTTACATTATAGTTTACACTTTGCCCCACACTTTTTGGAAGTTATGACAAAATATACAGTGGCCTGTATCTGTCATGGCTATGGTATACAAAAGCAAAACTTGCACAAACAATTTGCAATGGGGAAAGTAAATGACCAATGAACAGCATAATTATCTTCCCCTATAAAAGAATAATTGATAAGGTGCAGGGGGAGGAGGTTGCCACACAGATTCTCAATCACCATCATGGAAGCTGGTGCAAGTCTGTGCCCAGAACACTAAAAAACACTGTAAACTGGAAAATGTTTCCTTATCCCCACACTCCAGTGCCAGAATTCAGGCCCCACCTCAAACTGGTGCTGTTCAGAGCCATAACCACCCCAGGTCCCTGAGGGATCAGGAGCACAGCCAGGAGTGTATAGCACCACACACAACATGGCTCAGTTCTCTTTTCTTGGACCTGTGAGTATATTCCAGAAGGTGCCCTATGAGGCAGCAGAGTTTGGCTGTTAGGGCTTCCCCTGACCCTGAATCTTTAGCATTAGGGGCTGACCTTCTCCAAACTGCCAAGTAGCTGCTAATGCTTTCAAATGAATTGACTTCTATGCCCTCTCCTAAAATGGAAAGCTAATATGAAACTCATTAGTGCCCACACTATTTTAAAATGTGATTTTATGCAATAAATTTTTCTAGGGAGTGGTCTCTCGGGCCCTGAGCAGTGTTTTGCAATGCCTTGAAGGAGATGTTGCTGTGTGATTTTGGAATGATCTTGTATAAAACCCCAATCTTTCTAAAAAAATGATTGTCTAGTAAATGTGGTATATCCCATTCCAGCCATTAAATAAAAATAACCTTTTTATGTGAATATCCAATGTGTGAGTGTATATCTCCTGAAATGCTATTGCAAGGAAATATCTACCTTCATTGGACTGGGTATTTCCCATCAATGCAGACACTTTCTTAAATATACCTATTAAACATACCCAATCTTAAATGTTAAAGAGGTGCCCTCATTTCACTTCACATTCTGCTACTGCTAATTCCCCATTTCCCTATTCCCATTTAACTGCAAACTCTTTGGACAGAAATTATTCTTTCCTGAAACTGCTTCATCCCTGCCATTCCCTCTTGTAAATGGGTTTCCACTCCCATCTCTTAATCATCCACAATGAACCTTGATTTCCTGACCTAAATGAACAATTCTTTTTTTCCTTTGTTTTTAAAAGAGTTTTAGACTGGATGGAACCTGTAAAAAGGTCTTTCTACAAAAGTATGAATTCTTGCTTTGGTGGTTGATGATGGAAAATGAAGCTCTATCCCCACACAATACAGCAGGAGAGAGTCAGGCATCAGTCTCCAAACCAGACTTAGGACCCCAAAAGAAACAACCATGTGCTGTCCAGCCCAAGGTTACACAAGGTAACAAACTGCAGCAGAGGAGATATTTACAGCTTCCTTATATCTGCTCATTAGGTAATTTTCCCAACCCTGAATAATCGTTTCCCTGGGGGACACTGATCTGGACAGAATGAAAGTTTTTCTTACTTATTCTGTGTTCTCCAAACACCAGGTTATGAGTCAGGTGAATCCATGTTTTATTATTCCTTTTCCAAGAACTCTCCTGTTTTCCATACTTCTAACCTGGTAAAAATTTAACAAACTTTGACTTAAAATTTTCTCCAAAAGTTAACACTGAGGGACCCTTCTTGACTGGGTCTCTTGGTTCACCAAAGAACCAACATGGGCTGAGAATACAGGCATAGTATTTGTCATCAGAAAAGTACTATTCTCCTCTTCAACCAAGTGAAGAAGTGTGTTCAATTGACATAAAACCATAGATGTGGCACCTCTTCAGTTGATTATGCTTTCAAAAGCAATTAGTAATATTCCTGTAACAGAAGTTACGTCCTGTAAATGATCCCTCATCTATAAAATGATTGCTTAATATAAAAACATATTTAGAAATTTTTTTTTAAAAACATACCTTATGGTGAATGTCTCATTCAGTTTCCTCTGTATCCTTGAATGATGCTCAGTTTACTTATTAATAGATCTATTATGATTTATTTTTGTAAAGACTAAAAAGAAATCTAATGTTTATATATTTTATACTTTTTATTGTAGAAATAAATACAATTCAAAATGTTGCATTTTAATCACTTTGAAGTGTTCAATTTACTGGTAAGAAATACATTCACAATATTCCACTATTATCCACTTATATTGCCTAACATTTTTGTCACCTCAAACAGAAAATATGAAAACTGTAAGCAATAATTTTCTATTCCCCTTGTCTCAGTCTCTTGGTAAACTGTAATCTACTACCTCTCTGTATATTAGTTTGCTTCCTCTAGGCATTTCATGTGAGCAGGATCATAAAGTATTTCTCTTTTCTGTCTTTATTTCACTGACATGATGTCTTCAAGCTTTATTCATGTAAGAGCATGTATCAGAATATTCCATTTTTTTACTTAAAAATTGTATTGAAGTTTATAATTCATATGTGAACATACATAAACAATAAGGGTATAGTAAAAAGTTGTTAGCTTACAAAACAAACATGCACATCATCATACAGGGATCCCATCAACTTGCATTGTTGTGGAAAACTTTTTACAAATGATAAAAGAGTTTCATCAAAATGATACTACTAACTATAGTCCATATCTGATATTTGGTGTATTTCCCCCAATCCCAACCTATTATTAACATATTTTATTAGTATTATATATTCATTACAGTTCATAAAAGAATATTCTCATTTTTTCTGTTAACCACAGTCCATCTTCCACAACTGTATCTCTGTGTTATACAGTACCATGTCTTATGTATCCCATTTAAGTGTACACTCAGTGGCTCTCATTTCCATTCCAGAGTTGTGATGTCATCACCTCAGTCAATTTTAGAACATTTTCAAAACTCCCAAAGGAAATATCTCACACCCTTTTATACTCCCCAAATGTTGAACCATAAAATTGATATAGTAACATCTTTATCATTGCAGCAAAAATAGTACAATATTATGGTAAACTATCATTAAGTTACATTAGTTGTAATTTTCCTATGTATCACGCTATTCTTAATATTTTGTAATATAAGGTCATCAGTATATTTAAACTATTAGCTGCAGCTAGAGGATAATCTAAGGAGTGTATAACTGTGATTTCATGGTGAATGAAGAACTACATTCCTTTTTTCCCAAGCAATTTTATTGAGATGAAATTCACAAAGCATGAAAGTAAACATCTCCTGCTGAGATAATATTTGTTGAATGGAGGGACAAATAGATCGGTGGATGGTTAAATATACAGAGGAGTCTGGATCTGAAAAATACAGCTTTATTGAATTAATGAAAGACTTTCAGCTGGAAATGAACTACAAAATCATGGAATGAAAATTACAACACGCCCTATTTTTAACACTGTTTAAGAATTTTACACTTATAGTCTCATTAAAATTTTTTAACTCTTTGATGTGGCTAGTATCATTTTTTCCTTTTTTATGGATGAGGAAGGAAGGACTTGCAGAAATTAGGTAACTAGTTCAAAGTCACAGAGATAGTGAAGAGGCAAACATGTGGTTCAAACCAAGTCAGGCTAAAGTGAAGACATTCCCTTAGGCATCACATTGTATTCATCCCAGTGGAACATGATAATTATGATAATTAAACCTCAAAGGATTCAGGACAGGTTGTGAATTAAACTCCTACTTCTGGACAGATGCTCCCCAAATAAGGAAATTCCAGCCTCTGGTTGATTCAGCCCCAAAACACCCCCGCCCCAAAAATGGGTAAAAACCCTTACTGGACAAGTCACCTTCTATTGGCGATTCACAGTTTTCATATTTTAACATATCCTCTTCACCTCTGGGCATTTGCAATTTATTTGTCAAATTGCTTACTGGGAAATTAGCTTTCCTGAATATTTTTATTTCCCTTTCATTGACTGTTAGTGACAGTGAACATATTTTCACATTTATCAGTTTTTCTTGTTATCTTAATCAATGGTTCACACCCTTTGGTTCTTTAACTTCTTGGCATGATTTATTCTTATTTACAACAACTTTTTTACATCTATATTGTTACACTTTGTAATATCAAATATTTTCTAAATATTGTCCTTAGTTTTTCATTTGTGGGCTCTTTTCATTATACAGTTTTTACATGCAAGTCTTCATGAGCTTAAGTCCATCATTTCTGTACTCAGTTTTATCCCTTTGTATTTTTTTCATCTAAGTTTATGCTCAGAGAGTTCATCTATACTTTCCTATAGAAGTCTTATGCAATTATTGATTGTTCCTCTAACTTCAAATTATATGGTAATTGGTGCTAAGTTTTGAATTTACTTTTATTTCCTTCCAACAAATGACCAATTGTGCAAGCCCCATTTATTTTGAAATATATCCTATTCTCATAGATTTTGTAGCCACATTTGTAATATTTTTAAAACAAAACCATTTTATTGATACATATTAATAAAGAATACAATTTATCCAAAGTGTGCAATCAATGGTATTTGTTATAATCACATAGTTGTGTGTTCATCATTTCAATGATTATGAAAGCATTTTCAGTATTTCAATAATAATAATAAAAACAGACAAACAGGAAAATTCCTCACCTCTCAATCTCTCTGTTTCCCCTGCTGTATATAGCTGCTATTTCTGGCTATTTTGCACAATTATTTATTTGTTTATTGAGCAGTTTTATTGAGACATAGTCATATACCTTATTATCTATCTAAAGTGTATAATCAATAGCTTGAGTTCAATCACAATATTGGACATTCATCTGAAAAAATGAAAGCAATTTCATTACTCTAAAAAGAAAAATTCCACACACCTTAGCTTTCCTTCCTCAGCCCTACATAATCATTAATCGAATTTAATCTTTATAAACAGTTTTATATTTTATGTAAATTTAAAAATCTATTATGTAGTACCCTGTGTTTAGTTTCCTCCACTTAGTATAATGTTTTTTTTTGTCTGATATTAATATTTTGTAGTATTACCCTACATATGTTTAGCTTCAAAGTAAAATGGTCTTATATATGCAATTTTACCCATATTCATATTTCACATAATGTATTTAGTTCATAATAGAGCAATTATGCATATTTCTCCTTTTGTGTCTGGCTTGCTTCACTCAACATGGTGTCCTCAAGGTTCATCTATGTTGTCATATGTTTTACAACTTCATATCTTCTCACAGCTGCATAATATTCCATTGTGTGTATACTCCACAATTTGTTTGTACATTTATCATTTGATGGATACCTGGGTTGTTTCCAACTTAAAGCTCCTGTGGATAAAACTGCTATGAAAATTGGTTTGCAGGTGTCTATTCGTGTCATTGCTCTCATTTCTACTGGATATATACATAACAATGATATTGCCAGGTCACATGGCAAGTCTATACTCAACCTATTAGGAACTTCAAAACAGACATCCACAGTGGCTATACCATTCTACATTCCTACCAAGAGTGAATAAGTGTTCCTATCTCTCCGCAACCTCTCCCACATTTAGAGTTTTCCAAAATTTTTAATAGCATCCAGTCTAATAGTTGTGAAATGATATCTCATTGTGGTTTTGATTTGTATTTCCCTAATCAATGGTGATCTTGACTATTTTTTTTCATGTGTTGCTCTGTCATTTGTATTTCTACTTTAGACTATTGTCTTTCCAAGTCTTTTGTCCTATTTTAATCATAGTTTGTGTTTTTATTGTTAAGTTGTATGATCTATTTATATATCATGCATATTAAACCCTTTTCAGACATGTGTTTGCCAAATATTTTCTTCCATTAAGTCAGCTGCTTTTTCACTTTTTTTTTTAACTTTTTTTTTTAAAAGATACTTAGATTACATAAATGTTACACAAAAAATATAGGGATTCCCATACGCCTCACCTCCCACACCTCCCACAACCTCCCACATAAGCATCCTTCATTAGTGTGGCACATTAATTGCAATTGATAAATACATCCTGGGGTTTTGCACTTAAGCATGGACCATAGCTCACATTGTAAACAACACTCTCTCTCCTGCACAATTCTGCATGTTATATGATCATATAAAATGGCCTATATCTGTCATTGCAGTGTTACGCCAATTCCCAAGTCCCAGAAAAGCCTCTGCTTTTCCTGCTCCCTGTCCCCAGAGCTTCCAGTGGCCACTGGTTCCACATCAATATTGTAATTTCTTCCATTGCTCGAGTCACAAAATGTCTATAGCAGAATACCAGTAAGTCCACTCTAGTCCATAGCTCTTCCCCCGATCCTGAAGAGTATGGGATGGTGATGTCCACTCCACCTCCAATTGAGAGGGGGCTTATATCCCATGGGGAAGATGGATGATATTACCCTGACTGCAGCTGCAGACTCTCTCCATTCCCTGGGATGACTGTTGTCCATCATCATCTCCCCTCCGGTTGTCCTGGGTGAGTCCAGTGAACGGTAGAGTAGGAGTTGTTGCTCCACCGAGGTTCCAGGCCAGCTGGCACATGGACAGCCCAAAGACTCAAGTCTCTGGACGTACACCTACAAACTCCAGCACCAAGTAAAGGTTTGAATAGAAGGGACAGGTGAGCCATGTGCAGGGAAGACATAGTTGAGTCCAACTCTGTCACTCTCAGGAGCACAAACACCAAAGTAGAGCCCACTAGCAAGGCACCAAACTCCAGAGCTATCCACCATGACATAGGAACTGGGTGTCTCCAGAGCCCTCAGGAGCCCCACTAAATGGAGTGATATCCACTTTGGAATTCTATGAGATCCTACTGAGATGTGCATAAGTGTTACCTCTGAGATGAACTCCCAACTCATTTTGAAGTCTCTTAGCCATATAAACTCATTTGTCTTTACCCTTTCCCCCTTTTATTCAAGGTCTTTTTCCAGTTGCATTGCCAGTTGCTGCTTGGAAGCAATCCCTTGGTGCCACAGAGGCTCATCCCTGGGAGTCTTGACCCAAGCAGGGAGGAAGGTAATGCATTCATATGCTGAGTTTGGCTTAGAGAGAGGTCACATTTGAGTAACAAGGAGGGTATCAGGAGGCAACCCTTAGGCACCCATAACAATATGCTAAGTTTCAATTTCAAGAGCAAGGACTCATAAGGCTAGTCATCAATATCTTGGCCCACCAATGCATCATCTTCCTTTACCAGTCACTGCCCCTGCACTTGGGGGACTGTTGCTGCTCCCTTAGAGAATGTGGCAGAATTCTCCAGGATGGAAATTCAGTATTCTCTCATTTATTTTGTGATTCTCCACCCACTGTGACAATGCCCCATGAACATATGAACATTTTTATATACCTTATATTTATGCTCAGGTGAACTTCCTCCCATGCAGACCCCATCCCTGACACCCCACACCAGTGATCCTTCCCCACCCCAGTTGTAACCCTTCTGTGATTCAAAGCTTCTTCAAATATGAAGCCATTAAAATAGCTGAATGCAATTAATAGGAAAATGAAATAATAATAAATATAAATGTAAGAGATAAAATACATAAAATTAAAAAAAAAAACTAAAATGAAATAAAATTAAAAGATTGACCTTTTGCCTTTCATCACTGCAATATCTGCTGTCCAGTCTGTACTGTGGCACCTTCCTCCTCTCATTCCCCAGTGTCTCACTGTTTTTCATTTTGTTTTCAAAGAAGTTTTAGGTCCCAGCAAAGTCACATACAGAATACAGGAGACTCTCATATACCCATCATCCTCACCCTTTCCTCCCCCCCATGTTAATACCTTTTTATATGTGGATGGTAGCATTGTTGCAACTGATATACAAATAGTGAAACATAGCTACTAAACATTCTCAATGGTTTACACTATGGTTTACCTTTTAGACAGTATACTTTTATAAATTTTGATGATATTTACCATGTCCTGTGTGTATCACTGCATGGTAATAAAGAACATTTCCACTGACCACTAAATGCCCCCTGTTTAATCTATTCTATTCCTCCCACCCCATCTCCCAAAGGGCCCATGATGAACCCCTGGCTTGATTCATTGGATGACAAGATTCAAAGCTAAATGCAACAAGGGATCTTAACACACTGGTTTGTCCTCCCATATTAGGAATGGCCCTTGCTCTTGAAAGACTACAACCTTTCTATTTCTGAACAAATCCTTCCTCCCAAACATAAGAGTCCAAATCCTTCCCGCTCATTATGTGGGTCTCCACCCAGTGATACAAAACATTATGACACAATGAACACTCACACACTCCCTAGAAGCCTACTCCAGGTGTGCCCTGCCCTGAATGCCCCCAAACCAACACTCTAAACCAGTGACCCTTCCTTGTCATATTTCCAAAAAAGCATTAGCACCTCTGTACTTTCAACCTCATACTCACAAATCCCCAGTGTTCAACTAGTCCCTCTCCCAAACCTACCCCCAGTATCATGGACCTTCTAACCCACCCTTCCCAATCTACCCACCTGTCAACCCTGCACCACCCAACACAATTATATCACTACCCTCCTGTCCTATCCCTTCAATATGCAACTACACTCTATCACTTTATCATAGATTACATCCATTTGTGATGGTTCACAACCTTCTCTGCTTTTTCTATTTCTTGTAAACCTATCTTACAGACAACACCTCTCTGAGACTGCTCAATTTCCTTAATTATATCAGTGATGTCATGTACTGTTTATTCTTCAAAGCCTGGCTTGCTTCACTCAACATAAGGTCTTCAAGATTCACCCATATTTTCTCATGTGTTAGCACTTTATTCCTTCTTACAGCTGAGTAATAATCCATTGTATGTATGTACCACATGCTGTTTTCCCATTCATCTGTTGATGGGCACCTGGGTTTATTCCATCTTTTGACAATTGTGAACAATGCCTCTATGAACATTGGTGTGCATATATCTGTTTGTGTCTTAGCTTTCAATTCTTCAGGGTATAAACCCAGCAGTGGAATCACTGGATCATATGGAAGTTCCATAGTTAGTTTTTTGAGGAACCACCAAACTGTCCTCCATAGTGGCTGGACCATTCTACAATCCCAACAGCAGTGGGTGAGGGTTCCCACTTCTCCACATCCTCTCCAACACTTATAGTCTGCTGTTTTTTAATAGCCACCATTCTAATGGGTGTAA
>JAQZBX010046541.1:0-20708 GCA_029593785.1 Cabassous unicinctus | reverse complement strand
GTCTAGAATATGTTACTGGCATCTGGATTTTACTGGAAGCAAATACATCATAAATTTTCATGACCAAAGCACAAAAAAACCTAAAACAAATAAACAACTGTACAAACAGGCTGATAGCTATGGTAGCATAAGTAGGCTTGGAAACAGTAGAGCCCACAAAGTGGATATCTTCTCAAATGTTCCCTTCAAGAACTGACATGCAGAAGATAGATCCTTTGAGAGGATGGAGACAGGACGCTATAAAGAACAAGGACAAGGAAATTTCTCCTGGAAGGCAGAACCAGGAACCTTTGAGGAGTTTACCCCATCCCTATTTACTCTTGCATATCAGGGTGGCACACTCACTAAGGACGATGTTTGTTCTGTGACTACCTTTCTTCTTTATGAATGAGAGCAGCTTTTGGAATCACCATGGAAGTTTGAGTGGTAAATTAGAGAAGAGGAGATACTTAGGAGGCAATGTGATATTCAAGTCCCAAGTACAAGAAAGAGGTTAGGCATGGAGGTTTCTATTTCATAATTTTTAGCATGTGCATGACAATTAAAGCCATGATACAGCATTAAGTCTCCCACGCAATGAGAACATTTGAAGAGGAGATATCAAAGGAAAGAGCACTGGGACTGCAAAGGTAAGAGGTTGACAAAAGGTAGATTTTCCAGCCAAGAAGGCAAAAAAGAATAGCTTCTGATGAAGAAGGAGAAAACAGAAAGTGTTATCCCAAAATTAAGTGAAGGTAGTGCTCTAAATAAAAGTGAAGGATCTGTGTTTATGTGTATATGGCTCAGGGCATACATTATGTGGGAATTTTTTACTTTATGTCAAGCTTATTATTGCATATTTTAAATTCCCATAACCAGGTCTGTTTTTTTTTTTTTAAGTTTCCACATGATAAGACAGGAAATAGAGGAATTGTTCCAAAGATGTTTCATAGAAAATATTTTACTCTTCTTTTCCCATACCTGGTGTTGAAAACCTCCTTTTGCCACATATCTAATGATAAAGGTGACTACGTAATTTTTTCTCCAAACCATGGAAGTTTTGAGAGTGAAAGGAAGCAATGACATTATGGAACATAATGAAAATAGGTAAAACTCTGATGGCAGTGTCAAACTATGATGTACAGTCATCCTGCTTGTGACTAAACTGTGGCCATCTACAAACACTTGCTTGACCCATTCATCATGAAATATGGTGTTTGTATGTAGATGTCCATATACCTTTGTGGCAGTTCAACTCAAGGCACATTAGCAAGTTCTTTGGCTGATCCCAGTGTTTCTCTCCCCACTAGCTCCAGTCTTTGGTGGAGAAAACATTATTATTTTTTGGTGACCATCAAATAAATATTTAGAATTTTTCTGCTCATTGGGGCTTTGTTTAATAAGGAAATCAGTTTTCTGAATATTTGTACCTTATAGTACTAATCATTATTATGAAATAATATATTGGACATCCACTCTTTGCCATTCTCCTAAACTTATATGAAATATCTGATTTAATCCTAGCAATAATTTGATAAGGTAGTTAAATCATTTCCCCATATTTACAGCTGTGGAAAATGTGGTATAGATTTATTAATATTGTAGTTATGGTTTTGTGTGAAAAAAATAACTTGTAACATTCATATAAATGTAGTGGGTGC
The DNA here is from genome assembly GCA_029593785.1 of Cabassous unicinctus. Taxonomy (NCBI): domain Eukaryota; kingdom Metazoa; phylum Chordata; class Mammalia; order Cingulata; family Chlamyphoridae; genus Cabassous; species Cabassous unicinctus. The sequence goes on along the minus strand of JAQZBX010046541.1, from coordinate 19,068 downwards.
CAGGGATTCAGAAGGGAGGGCAAAGGGTGAATAGGTAGAACACGGCATTTTCAGGGCAATGAGATCTTTCTGTTTGATACTGCAATTATGGATAAATGATACTTTACATTTTTGTAATATAATATTTAATGAAGTATATAATGCTTTCATGAACATTCATAAAAAAATAAGTGTATAAGAAACATTGTGAACTTACAAAAGAAACATGCATTACATCATACAGGGATTCCATACATCACTCCACTAACAATACATTGCATTGTTGTGAAACATTTGTAACAAATTATGAAAGAACATCATCAAAGTATTACTACTAGTTATAGTCCATATCTTACTTTTGTTGTACATTTCCCCCAACCCACTCGATTTTCTTTTGGTAATAAAACATGTAATTTACCTAAAGTGTACAATTAACTGCATTTGGTATAATCATAGATTTGTGCATTCATAACTTCATTACTCCAAAAATAAACAAACCACTATCAAACCCAAATGTTAGTTCTACTAAGTACCAATCCTGTAATGTGCTTTCACCATTTCTATTCATTTCCAAACAATTACAAAAAACTTTTACCCATTCTGCACAGATTGAATCCCAACTTTCCATTCCCTAATCATATTCTGTTCTCTGGTGACTTATATTCTAGCTATTAACTCCATGAGTTTGCTCATTATATCTACTTCATCATAGCAAAATCATACTGCTAGTTTCAGAGGGAAGCCGAGGAAGGGAGGCATCTTAGAAATCAAACTGGGAGCCGAGGTCAGTTTAAGCAAAGCCTTTAATAAGAGAGAGAGAGTTTCACAGGCAGGCTTAGTCTGAACAGACTGCAGCCCCTAGGGAGGGGGAGAAGGGGGTTTTTATAACTCATTCTGGGGCTAGACTTATAAGGGCAAGGTTGTGATGATTTATGCTAGCCTTGTAGTTTTAGGATCAGTGTGTGATAACACATTTTGGCTTTGTAGTTCTATCTGCATCCTCGGTGTTATCATCCCTCTGATTGGGTTGTTACTTTCATCTTGACAGGAATGCTGAGGGAAAAGAGTGGAGGCCAGAGCTCTGGTTTCATATCAATAGGAATATGCAGCTGCAGGAAGAGGGAGGGAGAAAGAAGGAGGGTGGAGAAGGGAGGCAGGGTGGGAGCTCTGGACCTAACACATACAACATTTGTCCTTTTATGTCTGCTTGCCTTCACTCAACATAATGTCCTCCAGGTTCATCCAGGTTGTCATATGCTTCACGAATTCACTTTTCTTACACATGAATAATATTTTATCCTGTGTATATATAACAGTTTGCTTATACATTTGTCAGTTGATGGACACCTGGGTTATTTCTATCTTTTGGCAATTATGAATGATGTCACTATGAATATTGGTGTGCAGAAGTCTGTTCATATTACTGCTCTCAATTCTTCTGGGTATATACCTAATAGGGACACATGGTATATTTATATATAACTTTTATAGGAACCAGTAAACAGACTTCCACAGTGGCTGTACCATTCTACATTCCCACCAACCGTTAAGGAGAGATCCTATCTCTCCACATCCTCTCCAACACTTCTAGTTTTCTGATTATTTTAAGGTTACTTTGCTTTATCTGTGCAGCAAAATTTTTTTTAATTGATACATATTAATAAAGCATATATCCTTCCAAAGTGTACAATCAATCATATTCAGTGTAAGCACATAGTTTGTACATTCATCACTTCATTCATTTTAAAGAATTTTCATTATTCCAATAATAATAATAAACAATAAACAAACCAAACTCATCACCTGTCAATCTTTCTATGCTTCCCCTGCTGTACATAGCTGCTATTCTGTTTCCTACTCTTTAAAGTATATTTGACTTTATATTTTGTAAAAACAGTGTTATATTTGCAATACTACACATATTCATGTAATACATAACATACTGAGGATTCACTGTGTTACAAAGTCCCATGTTAATTTTATAGCTTTCATTCTGGTTATATACATGACCTTAGACTTACCATTTCAACCACTCTCATACCCATATAATAACTCTGCTAGTTAAAAACGCAATGATGTGCTTTCACCATTTCTATTTATTTCCAAAGATTTGCAAACAAAATTTTAACCAGTTCTGCACAGATTAACACTCAGCTTTCCATTCTCTACCCACAAGCTATTTTCCTTTGACCTATATTCTAATTATTAACTCCATGAGATAACACAATATATTTAGTTCATAGTTGCACAGTCATACAATATTTGTCCTTTTGTGTCTGGCTTCCTTCACTCAACATAATGTCCTCCAGATTCTTCTATGTTTTCATATGTTTTATGAAGTCATTTCTTCTTACCATTGCATAATATTCTATCATGTGTATATACCACAATTTGTTTATCCATTCATCAGTTGATGGACACATGGGCTGTTTCCAACTTTTACCAATTGTGAATATTGCCTCCGTGAACATCGGTGTGCAGATATCTATTTGTGTCTCTGCTCTTAGTTTTCCTAGGTATATACCTAGTAATGGTATTGCCGGGTCACATGGCAACCCTATATTCAACTTCTTTAGGAACTGTCAAACAGTCCTCCACAGTGGCGGCACCATTCTACATTCCCACCAACAGTGAATAAGCATTCCTATCTCTACACATCCAACGTTTACAGCTTTCTGACTTTTTAGTAAGGCCAGTCTAATAGGTGTGAAATGATATCACATTGCAGTTTTCATTTGCTTTTCCCTAGTCATTAGTGATATTTTTTTCATGTGTTTCTTTGCCATTTGTATTTCTTCTTTGGTTGGTTGTCCTTTCAAGTCTTTTGCCCATTTTTAAATTGAGTAGTTTGTCTTTTCATTGTTTTTGTATGATCTCTTTGTATATTGTGGATATTAAACCCTTATCGGATATGTGATCGCCAAATATTTTCTCCCATTGAGTTGGCTGCCTTTTCACCCTTTTGAAAAAGTCCTTTGAGGTATTGAAGTGTTAAATTTTGAGGAGGTCCAATTTACCTATTTTTCCTTTTGTTGTTCGTGCTTTACCTGTAAGGTCTAAGAAACTACCACCTAACACAACATCTTGAAGATGTTTTCCTACATTTACTTCTGGAAGTTTTATGGTTGTCACTTTTATATTTAAATCCTTGATTCATTGTCAGTTAAATTTGTATAAGGTGTCAGAAAAGATCTCCTTTCTTTCTCTTGGATATGGATATTCAGTTTTCCTAGCTCCATTTGTTGAATAGACTTCTCTGGCCCAGCTGGGAAAACTTGACAACCTGGTCAAAAATCACTTGACTGTAGATGTGAGGGTCTATTTCTGAGTTCTCAATTTGGTTGCATTGATCAATGTGTCTGTCTTTATGCCAGTACCATGCTGTTTTTACCACTGTAGCTAGGTAATCTGCTTTAAAAACAGGAAGTGAGAGTTTTGCACCTTTTCTCTTTTTTAAAAGACATTTTGAATATTTTGAGTCCATTATCCTTCCCAATTATTGGTTTTTCCATTTCTGCAAAAAAGGCTCTTAGGATTTTTATTTGAATTGCATTGAATCTGTAAATCAGTTTGGGTAGAATTGACATCTTAATGATCTTCTAGGCCATGAGCATGGAATATTCTCCATTTATTTAAGTTTTCCTTGTTTTTTTTTTTTTTTAGCAATGTTTTGTATTTTTCTGAATACAGGTTTTTAATGCCCTTGGTTAAATTTATTCCTAAATATTTAATTTTTTGTCACTATTATGAATTGAATTTTTTTTCTGATTTCCTCCTTAGATTGTACATCTGTAGTGTATAAAAATGCTTTTGATTTTTGTGTATTAATCTTGTATCCTGCCACTTTGCTGAACCTGTCTATTAATTTTAGTAGCTTTGTTGTGGATTTTTCAGGATTTTCAGATATAGGATCATGTCCCCAGTGAACAGTAAAAGTTTTACTTCTTCCTTTCTTATTTGGGTGCCTCTTATTTCTTTGTCTAACCTAATTGATCTAGCTAGAACTTCTAAAACAATATTGAATAATAATTCTGACAGTGGTTATCCTTTTCTTGTTCCTGATCTCAGTGGGAAAACTTTCAGTGTTTTACCATTGAGTACAATGCTAGCTATAGAATTTTCATATATGCACTTTAACATATTGAGAAAGCTTCCTTCCATTCTTATCTTTTGGAGTAATTTTATCAAGAAAGGATGCTTTATTTTGTCATATGCCTTTTCTGCATCAATCAAGAGGATCATATGATTTTTCTTTTTCAATGTATCAGTGTGGTTTATTACACTAATTGATATCTTGTGTTGAACCACCCTTGCATACCTGGGCTAAAACCCACTTGATCATGGTGTATAATTTTTAATGTGCTTTTGGCTTCTGTTTGCAAATATTTTCTTGAGGAGTTTTGCTTCTATATTCATAGAGATATTGGTCTGTAATTTTCTTTTTTGTAGTACATTTACCTTGTTTGGGTACTAGAGTGATGTAGGCTTCATAGCATTCTTTCCTGTTCAATTTTTTCCAATTTTTTGGAAGAGCTTGAGTAAGATTTGTATTAGATGATCTTTAAATGATTGGTAGAACTCTTCTGTGAAGCCATCTGTTCCTGGACTTTGCATCTTTGAGAAGTTTCCAATGAGTGTTTCAATCTCTTCACTTGTGATAGGGATGTTGAGGTCTTCTGTTTCTTCTAGGTTCAGTGTATGTGGTTTGTGTGTTTCTAAGAATTTGTCCATCTCATCTATATTGTCTAGTTTTTTGGCATAGAGTTTTTCATAATATCCTCTTATGATTTCTCATTTCTGCTTGGTCAGTGGTAGTGCCCCCCACCTCATTTTTTATTTTATTTATTTGTGTCCTCTCTCTTTTCCTTTGTTAGTGTATCCAAGTTTTGTCAATTTTGTTGTTCTTCTCAAGGAACCAACTATTAGCTTTGCTGATTTTCTCCATTGCTTTTTTTCTCAATTTCAGTTATTTCTTCTCTTGTCTTTACTCTACATATGTAATTTTTTTCAGCTTTGTTTGGGGTTAGTTTGTTGTTCTTTTTCTATTTTATGTAGGTATGCAGTTAGATCTTCAATTTTAGCCCTTTCTTTTTTTAATGTAAGCATTTAGGGCTATAAATTTTATTCTTATCACTGCCTTTGTGGTATCCTATAGGTTCTATAGGTTTTGATATGTTGTGTTCTTGTTTTCATTAATCTTGAAATATCTACCAATTTCTTTGCAATTTCTTCTATGACCCGTAGACTGTTTATAAATTTATTTATAAATTTCCCCCTTTCTGCCTGTTATTGTTTTCCAGCTTCGTTCCATTATGATCACAGAAAGTGTCATGTATAATTTCAATCTTCTTAAATATTTTGAGAACCATGTTGTGGCCCAACATGTGGTCTATCCTGTAGAAAGATTCATAAACACTTGAGAATCATGTACAACCTACTGTTTTGAGGTGCAGTGTTCTGTATATGTCTATCAGGTCCAGCTCATTTATTATATTATTCAAGTTCTCTGTTTCCTTTGATGATCTTCTTTCTAGTTGTTCTATCTATTGATATGAGTGGCATGTTAATATATCAAGCTTTATTGCAGAAAAATCTTTTCATTTTTGTCAGAGTTTGCCGTATATATTTTTGGAACTTATTTTAGGTATATGGATGTTTATGACTGTCATTCTTTCCTAATCATTTTTTTTGCACTTAAAGTGTGTATTGTCAGACACCAGTATACCTACTCCTTCTCTTTTTTGGTTATAATTTGCATGAAATATCTTTTTCCAGCCTTTTACTTTCAGTCTATTTGCATCCTTGGACCTAATGTGAGTGTCCTGAAGACAGCCTATGGATGGTTCATGTTTTCTTATCGAATCTGTCAGCCTATATGTTTTGATTGGAAAGTTTAAACCATTAATGTTCAATGTTATTACTGTAAAGGCATTACTTCAACCATTTTATCTTGTGTCTTTCATATGTCATATATTTTTGTCCATCATTTTACCCTTTTGTATACCCTTTCTGATAGTCTTCACTTCCACACTCTTCTCCAATTCTGTTTCTCTTTTCTTTTCTGGCTGCAGAACTCCCTTTAATGTTTTCTCCAGAGCTGGATTTTTGTTTAAGAGCTCTCTTAGTTTATGTTTATCTGTGAATATTTTAAACTCACTATCATATTTGAAGGAAAGTTTTGCTGGATAAAGAATTCTTGGCTGGCAGTTTTTCTCTTTCAGTACCTTAATTACATCATATCAGCACCTTCTTGCCTCATGATTTCTGAAAGGAAATATGCATTAATTCTTATTGTACATCCTTTGTATGTGATGTTTTGATATTCCATTGCTTCATTCAGAATGTTCTCTTTACTTTTGGCATTTGGCATTCTGAATATTATGTGTCTTGTGGTAGTACTATTTGGATTTATTCTAATTGAAGTGCAGTTTGCTTCCTGGAGAGGTATATTCTTGTCTTTCATGAGAGTTGACAAATTTTTTACCATTATTTCCTCAAATACTCCTTCTGCCCCTTTTTTCTTTCTCTTCTCATTCTGGAACTCCTATAATACATTTGTTCCTGTGTTACATACTATCATTCAACTCCTTGAGCCTCTGCTCAATTTTTTTTCCAGTTTTTTCTCTCTTCTTCTTTCTTTGTAATTTCAGCTGCTCTGTCGTCTATATTGTTGATTCTTTCTTCCATGATTTCAAATCTGCTCTTGTGTGCCTCTGTTGTATTTTTAATCTCACTTATTGAGTCTTTCATTCCCATAAGATGTTTTTTTTTCTATCCAAGAATTCCAATTATTCTTTGTGCTCACCCAGTGTCTTCTTAATGTTTTTTATTTTATTTTATTTCTTTGCCATGCTGTCCTTCAACTTTGAGATTTTATTTTGGAGATTTGTATGAACATCTTTTATTTACTTGTTTCAAATCCTGCATCTTGTATGGAACTTTAATGTGTTCCTTTGGCTGAGGCATATCTTTCATTTTTTAGTTTAGCTTATAATTTTTGGCTGCTGTCTAAGCATCTGATTCAGATGCTAAGTTACACTGATGTTCAGTTTCTCTCTCTTGTCTAGTGATTTATAGTTAAGTAGCTATGTGCTCCCACTGTTCTTTGACTCTTGATTCAACTTGTTGTAGATATTTAGGATTGTCCCTGTTTAACTGTCCAAACCAGAGCTAAGGACCCTGTAATCCAGCACAAGCCAGTTGGTGAGGGGGCAGTAAAGTCATCTAATTGCTTATTTATTTATTTATTTATTTATCCCTTTTTTGTGTGCTCTCCTGGTTTGCCAGAAGGTGGCTCTCTTTGGCAGACCCCTCAGCTCAGTCTTCAATTGCTAAGGGGGAATGCATTCAGTGTAAATCTGTGGGCTGGCCAAGCCTCACAAATACACTTTCTGAAAAGCTGCTCTCCTCCCTTGCCCAGCTGCACCCTCCATCTCTCTACCTCCCCAGCAACCAACCCAGGGAATTAATGAGGGTAGTTGGAAAATTAAATTATCTTTAGCTCCTTGCTTGCTCTCAGTGCAAACAATGTCACATCCCCACCTGTCCTGGATGTCTGTGACTCCTCCTATGCAGCAGACAAAGTTTGCTGGCCAAAATCTGAATTTCCTGTAGGCTGTGTACTTCTCTCTTCCCTTTCTTGGGTTAAGAGGACCCCTGCAACCCCCTCAGTGTGCAGCCATTGAAGTCCACAGCTACTGCAGTCTACAGACTGATATTTCCTCTGAGAGTGAGGGCATGAGCACAAGATGCTTCTGTAGCTTTACTCACCAACCAGCTGAGATTACTTTCCTTTGCTTCTCTCACTTCTAGGTGGTGTCTCACCCTCTCCTGGTGTCCTGAGTCCCAGATCAACTCTCCAGACAGTCTCTGCCTGTCCTCTAGCTCTTTTTCTAGGAAGGAAGTGATCCCTCTGCCTAACTTAATCCTCCTTCTTCTTGGAAGTCTGATTATGATATTTTAATTTTGTCAAAGCCTATAAAACTATACAGCCCTGCTTCGCTTCAATATTGGTTCATTAATTGTAACAAATGTACCATGCTAATGTAAGATGTTAATAATAGGGGAGTATGTGAGTGTGGGAAAGATTATATGGAAATTCCCTACACTTTTGGTGATTTTTTTCTGTAAATCTAAAACTTCTTTAAAAATAAAGTTTATTATTTTTACTCATGATGACTACTTAGGTACAAAGTGTCAAATCAGAAAATCAAAATTAGGAAATTGAACCCAGCACTTCTAATTTTAAACACCACATCATGCTTCTTTGCTTCCCCTCTCAATTATTGTTTGTTTGATTTTCCATACCTCCATAACATAGGGCATGAAGGAAATAAGATTTGCTCTTCAAGAAAAGCCAATCATTTTGAATCTTATGTACCACACCTTAATTTTCCTGGTTATAGTCATTTATCACCTACCTAGTCATTCCTCTTTGTTCACTGGGGCACCACCCTTCTGGCTTATGCTCACTTTTTGAGAACTTTACTATCCATATAGATGTTCACTCCAAAACCTTAGACTCTGAAGTCATTGTCTTTTCCTCTTCAATGACAATGTATTTCTGCCTATCACTCTTACATCATACTCTACCTCAAACACTATTTAATTCACTTAGTCAAATCCTAGATCTTGTTACTTCTGGTAAATGTAATCAATAAATAACCCCTAATGTCCCCAATCCCACAATTATCGACCTTCTAAAAGAATGCCAATCAATTAATCCTGTCAACTTTTACTGTTCTTTACTTCTCTCATGTAAATATATCTCTCCTTTACCAGCTTAAAATAATTGGTTAAAAAGTATTATCACTTTCATGTATATTTTGTCTACTTTTTTCACCCTGTTTCAGTTCACCACACTCACCTGGTGTGTATTAGCCAAAGAGGTGCTAATGCAAAGTACCAGAAATCTGTTGGTTTTAATAAAAGTTATTTATTTTGGGTAAAATCTTGCATTTACAAGGCCCTAAGGAGTCCAATTCAAGGTTGGTTTCTCACCAAAGTCTGCTGCCATTTGTTGAAGCAAGATGGCAGACAGTCTCTGCCTGGTCTCTGCTTCCTTCTTCTTCTTAAGTTTCCATAGGCCCAGCTTATTCTGAGCTCAGCTGTGGGATGTCATAGGGCTCGTCTCTCTTCCCAGGGCTGCAGGATCAAAGTTCTCTCCTCTGTCATCTGTGGAGCTCTTTCTCTTTTCCCGTTTATCTTCTTCTACATGTCTTCTTGAGCGAGTGTCTGTTAATATAGCCCACCAACGGGGCATGGACTCAATCCTTAGTCACACCCTACTAACATGGCTAAATCAAAGCCCTAATCTTAATATAATTTAATCAAAGATATCTCAGCTGAATCTAATTCAATCATAGTGTATCACACCCAGAGGAGCAGACCAGTTTGCACACATAATCCATATCTTTTTTGGAATTCATAAATAATGTGAAACTGCTACACTGTGAAACTACAAATTTGTTTGTTCCATCTCTCAATCTATTCTTCATGTGCATCCACAGAGTTAAACATGGCTGTAGTAAAACTTACATTCATATTTATTGTTTTACTTTAAAATTTTCATCACTCTTCTGAAGCAGGTCTTAAATGTTTCTTAGAAATCATGTATATTTCCATCTATGAGCTTCTGGGCCTGTATACTCTCACTTTTTTTTCCTTACAAATTTTAAAGCATCTGCACTTCTAGTGAAGGTAAGCTCCTGTACTTTTGCCATAGTTCCCATTTCCTCTCACATAGTGAAGGAAAATTTCCCCAGCATTTCTTTCCTATTTTGCATCAGCTATGTTTTTCCCCCAGTAATGTTCTCAATTGTATAAAAACTTTGTTTAAAAAAAAAAACAGGTAAAACTTTCTCTATATCCTACTTCCAACTTCAAATAAAAGCCCATTTCACTCCTCTCCTTTTATTAAAAAAACTTTAAAATGGTTGTCCACATCTGCAACACCAATTTCCCTTTTTCTATTCTTTTTTGACATACTTTAATCAAGGCTTTTTCTCTGAGACTTTACAAGTACATATTATCAAAATTGCCATGACCTCCATTCTACAAAGTCATTATAGTAAACCTATTGGTTGACATGGTTGAACAGTCTCTTCTTCTTGAAGCACTCCTCCTGTTTTCCAGAAAAACACACAATCTTGATTTTTTCCCTATAATTAAAGCAGCTTCACCACATGTTTCAATGCTGGTTTTTCTTTATTTCCCTGAACAGCATTTTTTCAGAGTATTCTAGAACTAATTCTTCAATACTCTTATATTTCTATATGCTTTCATTTTTCAGTGGATCACTATCAGTGTCAAAGCTTCAAAGTCTATGAGTTGATGTCAAACAAATTTTTGTCTCCAATTTAGTCCTCTTCCTTGATCTCCAGAATTGCATAAACAGTGTTACTCACATCTCCATTTGCTTTCCACATCCAAAACTGAATTCCTGATTTTTCAGTAACACTACAATCCTGCAATTTTCTATCTCAGTCATGGCAATTCCCCTCTCTAGGCACTCAGGCCAACAACCATGCAGTCAACATAGAATTTCTTCTTTCTATCTTTTACATCAATCCATTCTATTCATTTATTCTATTTTATCTACCCCAAAAATATACCCAGAAATGACCAGTTCTCTTCAAGTGTTCACCTTGACTACCATGGTTTCTGCTACCGCTATCTCATAGAGATTATGCCACAGCCTCCTACTGGCTTCCTGCTTCTTCCCTTGACTTCTTATCATCTTTTCTCAAGAAATTAGCCATGATGATTAAAGCATAAGCCAGTTCATATTATTTTTCTTTTTATAACCCTCTAAAGACTGCCATGTCATTCATAATGAAAGCTGAAGACACTTCTTTGAGTCTTTAACCTTATGTCCTCCTATTTTTCCAACTATCCTTCTGTTCCAGCCACTTTTCTCCTTCATGATTACTTGAATGCATCAGGCAGTAGTTGTTGCCTATGTCTGGAATGTCTTTTCCTGCGTATATCTGCATGGCTCACTTCCTCACTTCTTTTAGGATTTTTAAAAATTATTCCTTCTAAGGGAGATGTTTCAGATTCTCTCAGTACTTCATATTTCCTTACCTTCCTTGTTCTCATTAGTCCTTAAACTATATAAAGTGTACCTATTTTACTTACATACAGGTGTTCAATAAATATTTTTGACTGTTATATCTTCCCATTACATCAGTTCAGTTTGGATAAAGGTTATCAAACTTTATTCATCAGTTGAATTATTTTAATAATTGTTTCAGGAACTTTATATGGACAATATAATTCTCAGTATTTGCATGCCTGAGGATGTTTCCCTTTTGACCTAAAGCAAGACAATGTAATAATCTATGTAAATAATTCTTGAATTATGTGAACTGGTTTTTTTATATAGATATAATTCCAGGAGATGTAAGAAAGAGAACCAAGAGTGAGGAACATCATTTCTCAGGCTACATTTTATTTCCATGTTATTGAAAGTATAAGAAACTGTGGGATCATTGCACCCAAGTTTCTCATTGCCTTACTTTTCAAATCAGCTTAGTTGTCAAACTCCCTGTCTCAATGATCTATGCTGGACAAATTGTGGCTGAGAAGGAATCCCAGGTTGGTTGTTAATATGCTGGTCCTATTGTGTTTCTTAAGGTTGTTTGTATTGAGGTATGTTCTTGGAAAACTGTCCTAAGACACATCTCTACACTGCTTGCTGCTCATGAAGGTAACAAGAAAATATGGCTTTTCCAGGATTAAAGTCTTCTTGTTTCACCTAGGCATTTTTTCTTTCTAAGTGAATTTTCATGAGGTGACTCTTGCATCACTTTATCTAGTACCATTTTCATTATATATTGGAGAAGTTCCTTGAAATTCCTGGGGAACCCCAATCAAAGAAGAAGCACTTTTTCATCAACTTAACTTCTGGCCATGTGTTCAAGAGCATTTGTAAGTTATTTCTCTAAAATGGATTTTCACATCAATTAGCCTGTCAACAAGTTTGACAACAGAATGTGCATGATGTTTTCTTAACATATTGATGAGTGGATTCATTGGATTTGTTGATGACACAACCTGTCCTGGTGCCATTTTAGAACAATATTTCTAATCTGATGAATGATGTTTATTGGGAAATTGCTTTATGTAAGAGCAATGAAGGGATTAAAGCTCATGAATGCTGTTAAAGTGAGAAATTAATGGTCACATAAAAAAACTTCAATTTTCTTTTGGCAATTTTCCCACTATTGTTAATTTGCCCTTTAAGGCAAAGAGAAACATAAGGAGTCTTGTGATGAAACATTCAGAAAACAGTTTCTCCCAAGCTTTCAATTAAAAAAAATGGACTGGGAGGACTGAAACAAACACCAAAAATCTGGCAATAGGCCAGTCTAATCACTTTAGTATTAGAGTATATACTTTGACTGTCATTTAGACATTTTAGATAAGTTTTCTGTACCAACCAGAACTAGTTTAATTGATATCTTTCTGGATTCATAGAATGATGTTTCTTTTTTTCTGTGAGAAATCCCAAGAATGGTTATGATGTCACTTTCTATATTCTTTAATCTCTCCTCTCTTTCAGTCACTGGGTGCTGTGTGCCCCAAATATTTGTGGTGCTGAATTACAAAACCTAGTTCTCAGGTTTAGTGTTCATCTTTAAATATTTCTAACACTCTCCTTTTTGATGTTTTGTGTCTTTTCAACTTGAATCTCCTGTCTTTTCAAGGAAGGACAAAGTACAATATGAAAACAGAAAACAAGAAGAAAAAGGGAGTTTCCTTTTGTCACTTCAGTTTCTAAGATTTTATCTCCTGTGAAGTAATCTGTAACCAATTTTTCCTCTAACAATTATTTCTTTCTCTAGATATAATACACGTTTAAGTGTTGTCATCAGCTTCATCCACCTCCATTCTGAGGGCAAGAAAGCCATTTGTCTCTTTTTGATAATTTTATTAAATGGAGAATGGTATAGAAGAATCAGTAAGAAAGGTTATTAATTTGAGAAAATTTAGATATTCCAATGCATGTTCCATTTACACCAACTTGCTTGACATCTTTCAGGTAAGAAATAAATAGATTAAACAGAGAAAATAAGAATGTTGATGTAGGTATGACGCATTGGGATTCTTTGTCTAAAGAAGATTGGATTGAAAATGAACAAAATACAATCCAGAATATAAAAGGCAAAAATATTTTGACTGAATTGAATAAATCAAAACTGCAGACAAACCTAATCGTCAAACCAAAAACATAGGTTATTATTGGGATATTTCTGGGTTCTGCCAAAGTGTTCATTAAGCATACTTAAAAATAAATATTTTTTTCTTTGTGGAATTTTTGCAGTTAAATGAGACAGTAGTTGGTCCTAAATCATCATGGAATCTCTTGGGAAAATCTTAACATTTTCTGCAGCTTTTGCTACAAAAGATTCACTTGCTTAAAGTGAACATCACTTTATTAAACAAGTGTTAGTCTAGAGACAATAAAATGGCAAATTGAACTGCCAGTTTATGCTGGAGTCAGTAACAATTTCTTTAACTGATTTAATTTTATCTCACTTTTAAAACATATTTTGGGTATATCAAGAAATATTATCTGTAAGATGGGGGCCATTTTGACTGATATTGGCTAGGTTGGTCAGGATGTGTTTAAAGTGCAGGCATAATGCACCCCGTAAGTTGGAAGCAACCTGATAACTCACATGGACCTATTGTCTTTCTGGTTGGTGTCACTTGCTGTATTTATTTTCCAGAGGCCAGTTTTGGTCTGACACAAGAGGTCTTTAAGGTTAATTCCTTGGTGCCATTTGATATTGAGGATGTTAAAGCAAATATTTACAACAATTTTGCCCCTCAAGTAACAGTGTAAGGTAGAAATAGGAAAAGGTTAAATAAAGGAATCATTGAATTGTGAAAGTGCAGTTAATTTACAGACTGCCTAATATATGCCAGACTGTGATAATGGCTATGTATAGAAAGATTATTTAAAGATTGGCTTTATTGCTCAATAAGTCACAGTGTAGTTGGGGAGACAGAAATACACAGTGAGAAAAACTCAGCCAGCCTGTGGCAAGTTGTGGAAAGCAAATTCAAGATGTTTCATGGGGCAAGGAGAGAATGGTGTTCTTGGTGTTCAGAAGTTAGTAAAGTCTCCCAGAGAGACTTTAGATGTCTTTATTGAACTCTGAAGCCTGATGATCTTCTAGTCTAACTTATTTGAAAAGGCATAAATATAAAGCTTATAGTACAGGGTGGAGTGGGTGTAGCTCAGTCCTTGATTACCTGCTCCCCATGTATGAGGTCCCTGGTTCAATCCCCAGTACTTCCTAAAAAGTTAAAAAAATTAAAAAGTTAAAAAAAAATACAGTGCAAAGTTAATAAAATATATTTTCCTGCTTCCTTAACGATCCATATTTAATTCAACAGGGTCTCAGCACTGACAAAACTTTAGCCTGATTTCTGTTCTTGGTTTCTTTCTTTCCTTTCTTAACCCAAAATTTGTTGGGTCAGTAATGTTATTATGATTTCTTTATACATACATATTTTTTAAAATTAAATGTAAATTTGTGTTTTCCTCTTCTTTGCATATATATTTCATTTTACATAATGTTCTATACCATGCCTTTGAATAAAAATATATATTATGCAGATATTTACATGTCTATAGAACTATACTTACATCATTATTATTATGAATATAATGTAAATTGGTAAGCATTTGAGTCAACCTGGCATAATTGATGATTTAGATTGTTTCCAGATTTTTTGAATTATCAAAAACAATGTATCAATTAATATATTGACATATACTCACATCTGCAAGCTATTATATAATTATTTCCTCAGAATAAATTAATTAATGTGAAATTTCTGGTTCAAACATAGGTACATTTTAAACAGTTTTGATTAATATTGCCAAACACTTTCAGATTTTTAAAAAATGTATGCCCACATTACTGATATATGAGAATGCCCGCCTCCTCACGCTGAAAATTCAAAATGTTAAGGTCATCTTTTGAAAATATATTTTTCTGATAACAAAATTAATACATTTGTTTGTTGAAGAGATTATGACACTAACTCAAAATTTTCTTCTAGATATATATTTATTTCTTGTACCTAAGCCTTTGAGTCACTTTATCTAAAGATTGTGAGGTTTTTATAAAAGTTTGCTTCTTTACCTCTAATTTGCATTTTTTTCTTCACATACTTACTATAAAGCCCATCTTTCCCAAATACCTGAAATCTCGCCTTTAATTTGAGCAACATTCACATATATCATATGGTGTTCTTTTGGGGGGGAGGAGAACATTTATTTCTAGAACCTTATTTCTTTCCTGTTGATAAGCTGTCAATTAACGATTTTTCTCCCTGAAACCTAAGCACATGCTCATTTTTCAAGATGAAATTTAGAATAATTTCATTAAGTTTCTCTATAAAATAATCGTACTAGAATTTTAACTAAAATTGTTTTTTATTTAAAGATTTAGAGAGATTTGACAAATTTAGCACCCCGTTTTTCTATCCAGGAAGGAAGGATATATGAGTTTGCATCTGAATAGCATTACTTTTTTCCCAGCTATGTCATTATGTTTGTTGATATCATAATGGTGTTTTATTTCCCACATAGCTGTTATTTTGTTCCTATAAACAGATATTTATTAGTACCTATTAACTAATAAACACTCTTAGTAAATTAAGTAATAAACAACCTTAAAAAATATTTTTCCTCATATTCAGTCAGTGCTCTTGAACACAGGTACTTCATTTTTGGAAGGCTTGATGCTGGAGAGACAATAGTGGGGAAAACAGACAAAGGTCTTCCCACCTGGATCTTTTGTCTAGACTGGGAGAACTAATCAATAACCATCCTAAAATTGTGTTTAAAAGTGTGGAGTTGTAATGAAGACATTTGATGTTGTCAATGACACCAAGAAGGGTCCCTGTGGGAAGTATATGTAAGCTGATATCTGGGGTGGCAGTAACTGGGACAAGAGGGAGAAAATCACGTCTGGTTTTTTTCTGGGAAACAGTGCCAGGAATTGGCAGAGGCCTGAAGAGCAGAGAGCCGAGAGCAGAGAGGAGAGCTGAGAGCAGACTGTCTGGGCAATGCAGTGCTATGTAGTCCATGTTCAAGACTTTTAGCTTGAGCTAATGGACAATATGGGGCCTTGAAGGGCATTAAGCAGAGAAGGAAGTGGGGTTATAGAAGCAGATCTTCAAGTTTATTACTTTTAATGCATGACTGAGATTAATAACTACTGTTTGTCTATAAACTTTTAATCTAGACTTCTAAGAGGGTAGTTTACACTTATGGGGTATGCTGTGTTTTAGAGGCTACACAGGCTAATAAAATAAATAGGAAATAATTTCCTGCTTTGTATACTCAGCAACAATTTTAAAAATTATCTCTTCTTTGATTTGCCTGAAATGCTTTCTAATCTAGCAATGTTTGGGGTTTATAATTATTAATAAATTTTCCAGTTTTTCCAAACTTTGCTGTTCTTATTTAGAATTTTTTAAGAATTTCATTACATATAGCATATTTTTTTATTTTTTATTTGTAAAATGATATATAAATATATATGCATATATGTGCATTTGCTTACATAAATATTATTCTTAAAAATATATATTTTAAAAAATGCTTAGATTACATAAATGTTACACAAACATTACAGGGATTCCCATGTTCCCCACCTCCCACACCTCCCATAACATCCCACATAAACATCTTTCGTTAGTGTGGTACATCACCTGCAATGGGTGATGTACCACATCCTGGGGCTTTGCCACTAAGCATGGACCATAGTTCACATTGTAGACCACACTCTCTCCCACACAGTTCTGCATGGTATATGCTGATGTAAAATGGCCTATATCTGCCATTGTAATGTCACGAAGGATAATTCCCAAGTCCTGAAAAAGCCACTGTTTTGCAATTGCTTTTCCCTTCCCTGCCCTGAAAGCATCTAGTGGCCACTGGCTCCACCTCACTGTTATAATTTCTTCCATTGCTTGAATCACAATATGTCTACAACAGAATACTATTAAGTTCATTCTAGTCAATAGCTCTTCCCCCAATCCTAAGGAGTCTGGGATGGTGATGTCCACTCCACCTTCAAGTGAGAGTGGGCTTATATCCCATGGATGCGGTGGATGGGATTATCCTGCCTGCAGCTGCAAGCTCTTTCCATTCCCTGGGATGCCGTTGTCCATCACTGTCTCCTCAGCAGGTGACTTGGGTGATTCCATTGAGCTATAGAGTAGGAGTTGCAGCTACACCAAGATTCCAGGCACAGCTGTCACATGGGCAGGCCAGAGGCTCCAGTCTTGGGAAATGCACCTACAAACTCCAGCATCACATGTAGGTTTGAATAGAAGGGAATCATGGACCACGTGCAGGGAGGACGTACTTGAGTCCAACTCTGTGGGTAGTGATATTACTGGGTTTGGTGGTGCAGGGTTGACAGGTGGGTAGATGAGGAAGGGCAGGTTAGAATACCCAGGGCATGTAACTATGAATTTTGTCATCCAATGAGTCAAGACAGGGGAGTTTCATGAGCCCCAGGGGGATGGGGAGGAAGGAACAGAAAAGATCAAATAGGGTATTTAGTGGTCATGGGAAATGTTTTCATTACCTTACAGTAATGGACACAGGACATGGTAAATATCATCAAAAATTATTAAACTGTACCGTCTAAATTGTAAACTATACTGTAAACCATTGACAATGTTTAGTAGCTATGTTTCACTATCTGTATAACACTTATAACAATGGAGCATCCAAATAAAAAAGGTTTTAATATGGGGTGAGGAAAGGGGAAGGAGGTTGGGTATATGAGAGTCTTTAGTATTCCGTGTGTGACTTTGCTATGACCTAAAACTTTTTTGAAAATTAAATGGAAATTCTGGAGACACTAGGGAATGAGAGGGGGCAGGTGCCACAGTACAGACTGGACATCCGATAATGCAGTGATAAAAGGAAAAAAATAATAATTAAGAAATTTTTTTTTTATTTTTCCCATTATTTGAATGTCCCAATGTGCTAATTATATTTTAATTTTAGTTATTTTTTTCTGAGTTTCCTTGTATTTTATCTCTTACATTTAAAGTTATCATTATTATTTCATTTTCCTATTTAATTGTATTTGGTTATTATATGGGTTTCATCTTCAAGGAAGGTTTAGATCACGGAAGGATTACAATGGGCCTGCAGAGGATCATTGGTGGGGGGCGTCTGGGATGGGGATTCATGGGAGGAAGTTCATCTGAATATACATGAAAGATATATAAAATTTTTCAAATGATCAAGGGATGGGGCATGGTCACGGTGGGTAGACAATCACTCAATAAATGAGGGAATACTGAATTCCCAGCCTGGAGAGTTCTGCCACATTCTCCAAAGGAGCAGCAAAAGTCCCCTGAGTGTAGGGGCAGTGTTTGGCAAAAGAGGATGGTCCGCTGATGGGTTCTTGTTATTGATAACTAGCCTTTTGAGTCTTTGCTCATGTAATTGAAGCTTGGCATACTGTTGTGGGGTGCCTAGGGGTTGCCATCTATGAGCCTCCTTGTTGCTAAAATGTGTCCTCTCTCTAAGCCAAACTCAGCATATGTATACATTACCTTCCCCCCAGCATGGGGGATGACTCCCGGGGATGGGCCTCCCTGGCAACGAGGGATTAATACCAAGTGCCAAATGGCAATACGACTGGAAAAAGACCTTGAATAAAAAGGGGGGAAAGGTAAAGACAAATGAGTTCATGTGGCTAAGAGACTTCAAAGAGAGTCAGGAGGTCATCCCAGAGGTAATGCTTACGCACACCTCAGTAGGATCTCATAGAACACCAAAATGGATATCCCACACAGAGGGGCTCCTGAGGGCTCTGGAGACACCATCCTATATAAGGGGGTGATAGCTCCAGAGATTGATGCCTTATCAGTGGGCTCTACTTTGGAATATATAGCATATTTTATAATAATATATGAATATTACCCATATATATGCAAATGAACATATTATATATTTTAAATTTGTATTTTTCTTTTGCATCTCTAAATTTATTAATATAATATTGGGCATAACCTCTCTTACTGTAAATAATT
>JAQZBX010046540.1:0-20747 GCA_029593785.1 Cabassous unicinctus | reverse complement strand
GAAAAGAAAACAGAATAGACAAGATAGAAATTGATACCCTTGAAGATGAGGACTAATGAAAAAAGGTGGAATGTAAGAACCACAACAGAAAGCAGAAGGTGGAAAGATGAAGGAAGGAAAAGAGATAGCATTGGTAGACAAAATCACTATACACAGAGAATGGAAAATCAAGGAAGAAGAAGCACAGCAAAGAAGAGACAAGCTAGCAGCACCTAATTTTTAAAAAAGTGGCGGGGGGGAAAGAGGAAAGAAAAGCAAGAAACAAACAAACAAAGAAAAACTAAACAAACACACAAGCATGCAGTCAAACAATGCTAAGGAAGAACAGCATTCCGTCTTGGGCCCTTGTGGAGCCTCTCAGCCTGCGTTAATCAATCAATAACCCTGCAGCCTTCTCTCTGTAGGTTTTGAGGCAGATTTTAGTGATTAAATTAAGTTGAAAAAAAATTTTTGAAGAAATAAGGGACCCAAAAGAAGGCCTCTTCTGGACCACCCCCTCTGCCGAGGGGGCCCTAAATAGGCTCGTGGAAACTCATGAAACACTTCCCACTGCCTGACCCTCCCAGGGGAACTGAGACTGATACCCAGTGGGGAACTATAAAATTGGCTGGCTCTGCCCCCTCCCGAGCCAAGCCTCTGTGTCCCATGGCTGTTAGGTAAATCAGGCTTCCTCAGCAGATTTGTCTCTCCCCTCAGTCTGGCACCACTTCTAGCCAGCTGGTTTGCTCCCAAAAAGCTGCAAGGGAGTCCAGGCAGCCAACCAACAGAAAAAGCCCCTCTCACCCTTTGCCAGGACCCTCCCACTCTCGGAGAGTGCTCCTTCTCACTGGGTTGCTGGGAGGGTGGGGCTTAGCCATCTGCATCCACAATTTCCAGCTGGGGAAAAAAACTCACGATTTTATATTGAGCAGTCCACCTGACTGTCCAGCTCCCTCCAGATTAATGTCCCCAAGGTTCTCGCTCCGCAGGCTCCCAGGACAGACCACCCAGGCAGGATCCTGTCCGCAATCAACCATCCTCCGGGAGAGAAATGGTGAGTGCCCACCTAAACAGACACCATCTTCTGCCTATATCAGGATATCATTTTGATTGCAATAGCTAGTTGGTCTAGAATAGTACCTCCAACACAACTGCTTTCCATCTATTAATTAAACATCCCTCTTTGACTTCAGCTTTAGCAAGGATGGGCCTTCTACCTAGTTCTTCAGGGTTTTGAAATTGTTTGGGCTTATGACTCTGTTTTCCTTCCAATTTCTCCCTAGGGGAATGAAAATATCCTATACCTGTTCCCACTTTGCATATTGGAAGCAGTAACTTATTTTCTAAGTTTCACAGGTACACAGGCTGAGGGGAATTGTGTGCCAGGACAGACCACACCTGTAATTGATTTTGGTGAGAGTTTATGCATAGCATTGTTCTGAAATTGAAGCAAGCTAGTTAGGGAATCAATAGATGGATCTGGAACCTGGCAGAAAAACTGCCACCATTAAACATGTGGACATCGGTACCCTCAAGATGGCTGCTGGAAGACCCTTACAAGATTCCCCCATTCAGAACGAGATTTCCTCCGGAAGCCAGGAGAAGCCCCAGATATTCTCCAGGGGCCTTATCATTGGGCCCTCCTGGGGGAGGTTAATCAATCAAAGCAGAACACAGCTGGAACTCCTCCCTTGTCATTAGCAAAGGGGTGGAATAATTAATGGCTCAAAAAGCAAGCTCAAAGACCTAACCTGCCCCTCTCTTGCATTTTGACCTCTGTTCTTGCCTTCTGTCCCCTGTTCTAGCCTTCTTCTCCTCTGCCTGGAACAACATGCAAGTAAAACCTGCACATTTATAATCTATAATGGGGAATTGTAGTCTGTAAATCAGCCCTCTTTATCACTCTTCAGCCCCTTCCCCTCTACCTAGGACCCATGATCTGCTATTTTCTCCTATTTCTCTTCTCATCATTCCTTAATGAATTACTGGCCTAACTAACCCGACTTTCTTTTGAAATTCATTTCTTGTAGCTTAGCCAAGAACCTAGAGAAAATCTGGCAACATATTTGGCACTACCATCCAGGAGAAATGAGGTATTGGTGAGTGAAACTATGAATTACAGCCTGTTTAATGCCCTCTTTTGATTATCCATTTTAAACGGGTTCACCTATGAGCCCCTCCAGGACGTAATCCTGAGAGGAAGGACTCCTGGGTGCGGGACCTCTCTGAATCCATGCCACATGTCCAGGCTTGCTAGCTCTGACCCCGGATGGGAGGGCGGGGACACAGGGCAGGGGCCCAAAGCAGGGCCCTGTCAAGACAGAGATTCCCTGGCCAAGCTCCAGATGTAGTGAAGCCGCTTTTTCAAGCCTTTTCAGCAGCTGCTGGCTTTGCCCTTAGGCCTAGCTGCCATTGCCTTCTACTACCATCTCCTCTTGGTGGCAGCGGCAATGATGGAGAGCTGGGGGGCTTGCACCTCCCCACCAATCCGTGCCTTTGCAGGCCCGCCTTCCTATCGACCATACCTGGCTACCTGGTCGGGACAGTGTGGGAAGACAGCGATGGGCAGGGCCAAGGTGGATGCCATGGGAGTTCCCTTTCCCTGGGGCATCATGGGCCAGGGCTCCCTTCATAATTAACCTTTACCCACATTTAATCTTCCCACGTCCTACTTTGCAAAATGCTTTGGAATGTCTTAGAAACTGTAAGACTGAAAATACATTTGCTAGTGCATTTTAGCGCTACCCATGGAGCAAGGAAGTTATTGCTTCAGGGCCCCAAGGCCTGTTACCTGGAGCAATTGATCTCTAATCTCTTAATGGCTTTTGATGGCTGTAATAACTGGGAAACTCCCAGGCATAAACTAGGACTGCTTTAAAGACCTTTGCAAGAATAAGAACTTTTTCACCCCTTCCAAGAAGGAGCAATATTTGGCATGGCAGCTTCAGTTCAAAATCTATTTGGCCCCGAAATCTATTCAGTCAGTCTCCCAAGTCCAGAAAGGCCCCAGAAACACCTGGCAGCAAGGGCTCTGTGATTCCTGGGGTGGCGGGAACCAGAAAGCAGCCAAACATCCCCTGAGATTTAGCTCAGGTGCTTCGGTTTGAGTAACAGTGCAGTCAGTCTTGGACCCTGGAATGCCAGGGGTGCCAAGAACCAGAGCAGTAAACTCTGAACGCCCCCCAAGATGTACCTTGGGCCCTTCCATTCAAAGCGCAGCCACACGTCCCCTGAGACTCCGTTCAGGTGCTTCTGTTTGGGCAACTGCTCCCAATGTTTCCCACCAATTTGGCTTGGTAGCTTTGGTCTGAACTTTGGGGTTTCAGACATCTCCCAAGACCTAGGTTGGCCATGGGGATGCCCGTTGGCAGGGCTCTGGATTAATTTCTCAGGATGCTGGGACCAGAGCATCAGCTCCAAATTATTTGGAGTGGTGAATGTCTTAGACAGACATGGACTCTAGGACACTGGAGTCGACTGAAAAGCACTTCTTCATTCTTCCTAGAATAATGGACATGGTCTCTAGCCTACCAGCAGACTCCCCATAGGAGTGTCTTCTCAGGAATCAGGAAAATTTGCCTGCTGCTGGTCTACGTGGCTACAGTATAGCCGCGAGCAGCCTCTGTATGGGACTTTGAATTCCAGTTAAACCAGTGTAAAAGAGGAGGACAAATAGATCTAGGCCCAAAAACCTCATGTCATATCTCCTTAAAGAAATTAGGAAATACACCTCAAACTTTCATTAGTTTAAACTCGGTTGTGCCTATAAAAGGTGTGAATTGGGATCAAGATGCAACCCAGTTACTAAACCCCTCCTGGAAAGTAAGAAACCTCATGTGCCATCAATTAAGATAAAAAAGTTCCTAGAAGTGCTAAAGGTATAAAATTCTCTCTTCTGTTTTAATCTTTGCTTAACTTTGTGTTCAACTTTGAAATCTGTGTTTAACTTTGTCAGTTTGCTTGTGCCTAGGAAATCAGATTTGGTGTTCACCTGTTACAAATTGGATAATGGTGAAGGTCACCTAAAAATGAGTCTTTAAATGCCAATACTGTCTTGAGAGTGGATTTAATGTATAAATCACAAGTGAAATTGGTTCAACTGATAGAAAAGCAGAAAGCTTAGCAAGGTTGTTACTAGTAAAATTCTTGTAGCTTAGTTAATAAAGGTACCCAATTTGCCTTAAAGTAAAAACTTACTAGAAACTGTAACTAGAAGTTAAGATAATTTTTAGATGCCTTTATATTATAAAACAGCCAAAGGATAATAACTGAAATTATAACTGAAATTAAATTAAATTATAATTTAATTAGGTAAATTTAGCCTAAGCCTACTATTGTAAGGGTATACATTGCATTGAAAATGTTAGAAAGTATGTAAAGATTAAGATAGACTTAAGTATTGTCAAACTCTCTTGTATATTCAAACCAGGCCTTCAATACACTACAGTTTGCCTCTCCATTTGAGTTATTGGTTAAGTTGGTCACTGACCCCTAAAACAATAAATGTGTCTACTACATCTCTGGTTATGCTCCTGAAGTGGATGGAGACTACATTGCAGACTCCTGCAGCAGCTAACGATGACTCGATATAGCCAGATGTACAATGGATATTGCCTCTAGACTGGCACTGTTTCATAGTGCCAAAGGGTGCTATACACCAGGCTGGTGGAATTACTGGAGCCTACTTTTAGCTTCTCTCTAGGGTCAATGGTGCTGCAGCATTTTGTCTGTGTGAAGGACATACCAAGTGGGGCAATGATCGCCAGAGTGATGTAAGTAGAACTTAAACACAATTCTCATTATGGCCTGCTCCCATGGAGAGATGAAATATATGGTATTGCAAACCTGGACCTTGAATCTATAACTGTAGCTGAAAGAGAAACTTATGCATTGGGTAGTTCATTAATTAGTATTAAGTACTGTACCTATATCTCCTACTCTAGATATATACCTGATGATTATGGTGATATCTTTTCTGTTCTAGATCAGAGGGATCTATGCAGAGGGATTTTGAACCTGTTAAAAGTCCTGGTAAGCTTCATTTTCTAAGTAGTCAATGAACATGCCTATAAGATAAAAAATGGCCACCTTGCCTAAGAGCAGTGGGGGCAAGAACCCTTTTAATTAAAAAAGCCACCAAGTTAACTTGGGGCAACCTCTCAGACTTCACCCCACACCAGATGAAAGACATGCTTAACACAAATCTCCCTCCAAGCCCTTGTTCAGAACCTGTCCCACTCATACCCTGGAGAGGACTGGCAAACCCACATGCCCTCCTGCCAGGGCTAAGCATTTCTCACCAGAAGGGAAACAGCGAATGAGGTGGCTAAGACCCACTTCAGCTTAGACCCTTTGAGATGGTCCATGGATAACCTATTCGCACCCAGGACCTGGAAATCAGGTTCTGATCAAAACTTGGCAAGAAAATAAGCCTTACTCTCAATTATAGCCAAAGTGGAAGGAACCTTACTCTGTAGTTCTGATCACTCCCACAGCTATTAAAGTTAAAATAATTCCCAACTGGGTGTACTTATCCCGAGTGAAGCCAGCTGCCCAAGGAAGTGCCAGCTCACCAGAAGCCCCTGATGGGACATAAAAGTGCCAGTCATTGGATGGCCTGAAATACCTCTTCAAGAGACAAAACTAAGTAGTATCTGTGTCAAAGCCAGCTGTTTGCTCTAGCTCTAGCCCAAATGCTTATTGCTAGGGGGAGAGCAAACCAGACACCCCTTTAAGAAACCTTGTCTATTTTCATTTCCTGTAGTTTCTTCCAATACAATAACTAAAAGGACAATGCCTCTTCTCATTCCTTTCCTCTACCATAGGAACTGGGATTGACAATTTATACCTAACCCCGTTGTGTACTGCAATCTCTCCTTAGAGTTAAGCAACAGCATAAAATAACTGAAGGAAGAAAACTATTTCCCACCCACTTCGGGGAGATGCAGCCTTGCAGGCACCTGACCTTTTCTACTTTTGTGGACCAGTATTCTCTTAGTGGGACCATATATCCTCAAAATTCTAATTAAATTTAGTTCTTCCAGAATCAACACCTTGTTAGCCATATGGGGACTTCATTCAGCTTCACCCAGGATGCCAGTTTCGTCTTCCTCCAACTGCGATAGAATAACCGGAAGGTTTTACACCTACTCAGGTAGGGCCTACTTCCTTCAGCATCCCTTTAAGAATAGAGGTGTAAACTCTCTGAGGGGGGGAATGAAGCAGGCTAGTTAGGGAATCAATAGATGACTCTGGAACCTGGCAGAAAAACTGCCACCATTAAACATGTGGACATCAGTACCCCCAAGATGGTTGCTGGATCCTATTCGGGATGAGATTTCCTCCAGAAGCCAGGAGAGGCCCTGGATATTCTCCAGGGGTCTTGTCATTGGGCCCTCCTGGGGGATTGATGGGTGGGGTAATCAATCAAAACAACAAACAGCTGGGACTCCTCCCCTGTCATTAGCAAAGGGGAAGCACAATTAATGGCTCAAAAAGCAAGACCAGAGGTCTAACCTGCCCCTCTCTTGCCTTTTGACCTCTGTTCTTGCCCTTGTTCTGGCCTTCTTTCCCCTCTGCCTGTAACAACACGCAAGTAAAATCTGGGAATTTATAATCTATAATAGGGAATTGTAGCCTGTAAATCAGCCCTCTGTATCATTCGTCAGGCCCTTCCTCTCTACCTGTGACCCACAATCTGTTACTTTCTCCCACTTCTCTTCTCACCATTCCTTAATAAATTACTGGCCTAACTAATCCCGCTTGCTCTTGAAATTCATTTCTTGTAGCCTAACCAAGAACATAGAGAAAATCCCACAACAAAATGATTAAATGCTTTTGGGATATTGTGATGGAATGAATGTGTTTTGCATATGGAAAGAACATGTTTTCTTGGAGTCCAGAGGGTTGAGTGTGTGATTTGAAACTGTATGTACTCCAGAAAATAATGTTCTTAAAGCTAATCCATTCCTGTGACTGTAAACCTTTTGTAACTAGCACCTTTTTGTTAGGTTACTTCAGTTAAGGTGTGGCCCAGGGTGGGTCTTAATTCTCTTACTGGAGTCTTTTATAAATGGTATGAATAGAAAGAGAGAGAGAAAGAGAGAGAGAGAGAGATGGAGAGAGAGAGTCATGGAAGCAAGAAGCTGAAAGCTGTGAAACTTGGAAGAGAAGAGAGAAGGCAGCACATGCTGCCATGTGCCTTGCCAGGAGAGGAGTCCAGGGTTGCCAACAGCTGGTCTTCCGAGAAAAAAGCATCTCTTGATAATGCCTTGATTTGGACGTTTTTCTCAGTTTCAAAACCATAAGCTTGTAAGCTAATAAATTTCCACTGTTAAAAGCCAACCCATTTTATGGTATCTGCTTTCAGCAGCTTAGTAAACTAAAACACTACAATTCACAAACAGCTTAGGGAGTCACGTTCTAAAACAGTACTCTCTTAAAATATTATGATAATAATTTGCAATTCAGTAAAAATTATTCTTCCATTCAGCCATCAATTTCTATTTTCATGATTAGACAAATTGAAATATTCCCATTTTTTTTTCTTGTTTAGCATTGCAGTGAGGTAAAGAAATTGCCTTGTTTGCATTTGCAATATCTCCAGATGTGTGTATATGCCTAATATCAACAACCAATTATAGACCTCCTATTGGCTATTTTAATATTTGTACGTTAATTAAATTCAATCCTTAAACTTTAAAGACCTTGATTGTCATAACATATTACTTAAAGCAATGTCATTTGACAAAGGCATAATTTTATTAGTAGTGTAAATTCCTAATAGTGTTATAAAAAGTCGCTTATACTTTATTTTGTCCTTTGCTTCATCACATATTTTAATGTAAAATATGATTCTTTGGATAAATTGCATGACCAAACTTTGAAATACATACACTAAGGTAGAAAGTAAAATTTAGGTCTCTGCTTTTCCCCTCAAATACTTAAAAGCCATGTGGAGGCTGTTTAAAACTTTGGACAGATAATGGTAATACAAAAAGTCAGTAATACCACTATGACTAAAACTTCTAGGTGGGGAAAGCAGATATTAACAATGCCAAACCAAAAAAAAAAAAAAAAAAAATGCTGAGTAAAGCTTCATGTTTGGTACTTGTTGGTTCTTACAGATATCTCTTTCACTTGGTATGAAAAATAAACTATAAAACATCTGTAAAGAATAAGTTTTCCATCTATCACCACATGTGTCTGTCATGCATATATTTATGCAAATGTTTTTAATTTTCACAGAAAATGTCAAACACATGTAAAAGAAGATCATAATACTGTAAACTTCTCTATACTCATATTTGGCTTCAGCAATTATCAACATTTAGTCATTTGTTGTATTAGTCAGAGTTCTCCACAGAAACAGAACCAACAGGATATATATATGCAAATATCAAGAGATTTATTATAGGAATTGGCTCACACAATGTGGGGACTGGCAAATTTGAGTTACATAGGGCAACCTGCAAGTTGGAGGCTCTGTTGAAGGTGAAGTGGAATTCGCCAGGAGAAGCTGGCTGGCTAAAGTAGAGGCAGGGATTCTTTTTTCTGACTTCTGAAATCCTCAATTCTGGCTTTATCTAGCTGATTGAATGAAGAGACCCTCGTCATTGCTGAGGGCAATCTCCTTTGTTGATTGTAGATGCAATCAGCTATAGATGCAACTCCATCTATGAAATATCCTTGCAGTAAAATCAGGCCAGTGCTTACTTGACCAAACAATTGGACACCATAACATAGTCGCCATGACACACGAAATTAGCCATCATATTTATACTTTACTATAATATCAGTTTCCACTGCAACTATTCACCTCCTACACCACCACCATTTGAGGATGTATTATGCACTGGTGTTTCAGTGAACTTTCTTAGTTGTAAGCAGTAGAAATAAATTGGCTAATTTAAATAGAGAAGATAAAAATAAAATGATTTATGGTAGAATCTGAAAATATCTTGGAGATAACATTCAAGAACATTCTCCAAAATCACATTGAAACTTCCTTAACTGCTACTGGAAATTAGATGTAACTTCTGCCTCTATCATAATCTTCACCAAAAAAAATGTGGAATATTGCTTTAGTTTATTTGCCACTAACTCCAGTGACTTGATTAGCAACATCCAACACACATGCCTATGCATTCTACAGGGGAAACTAGGAAAACAGTTACCTGGATTCTATAGTGAAAGGTGACAAATAATCACAAAATAGGATATTTCTAAAATATAAAGAAGGAGTGCAGATTCTGGGAAATCAAAGATGGGCACTAATCCCTACAATCAGGCATGGACTAAATATTTTACATACATTACGCAAACTTGCCGGTAAGTTAGTCTCTCTTAATGTCCTTACTTTAGAGATAAAGTGATTGAAATTACATAACTTCCCAAGATTACAGGGTCCCCAAATAATGGAACTTGGATATCAATAATGTTCTACAGTCTGTGTGTTAACTATTGCACTGACACTAATTTTGAATAGGAAGAGATAATTTGCAAATAAGACAATAAGACAGTAAGGGTCAGGGAAAATTTTCGAGTGACTTATCCAAAGATATATCACCTGCAACATCAGACAAGTAGTAGATCAGACTACTTGATAGGATTTTTGTATAAAATGGTGTTTATGTTAGTGCATGCTTCCTGCTGATTTTGGTAATTTGGGGGAAACTTGCATCCTCAAATTCAGAGACCATCTTCACTATTAAAGTTATTCTGGAATACTTCTCATATCAGAATTGAAAAAGATACAGATAAAATATCTAAAATAAAACAAACAAGCAAGCAAACAAACAAACAAAAAACAAAATCCCATACAGAGATAAAGAAATGTTAATGGAAGTTAGCCAGAGATTGACAATAGGTAAAACAGCCATCTCCTCCCAAGAACAATTGATTTGTTGCTGCATTTGCTTGAAATCAATCACATTCAGGCTGAAAGGAAAAACAATAAAAATCAGTACAATTTAATGAAGTGTCTATGCTTGAAGTAATCTGAGGAGACTTTCACATTCCAATGATCACATACCTAAACATGTATATTAATAATAGATGCATATAGGGATGTAAGAGTCTAGAAGCCTAAATAAAAATCAGGCAAAACACAGCAGATAATCTGCAAAGATATTTTAGCTCCAATAAATTTCCATTACTAAAAATATAAGTACAAAGGTTTCCTTTTCCCAACTTCTTAAAGAATCTATGATTGCATGAGATGATAAAAAGCTAAGAAGAATTTTTTTAAAATCACATGTGATGGTTTTAAGCTGTATGTACCCAGAAAAACATGTTCTTAAATTTCTTTCCTGTGTGTGTGAACCATTGTAAGTAAGACCTTTTGATGAGGTTATGTCAGTTAAAAATGTGTGACCCCACTTCAATCAGGATGGGTCTTAATCCTTTTACTGGTGTCCTTTATAAGTGAAGTAAAACTCAGACAGACAGAGAGAAAGCCACAGGAACCAAGAGGTTGGAGACTGACTTAACATGGAAGAAAAGGGAAAGTCCAGGAGACTTGTGCCTTGCCATGTGCCTTACCATGTGATAGAGGAGCCAAGGATCACTGGCAGTCAGTCACAGATAGCCAGTCTTCAGGAAGAAAACATCACCTTGTTGATGCTTTGATTTGGATTTTTTTAGCCTCAAGACCAAAAGCTAATAAATTCCATTGTTAAACCCAACCCATTTCATGATATCTGCTTGAGCAGTCTAGGAAACTAAAATACCACATTATCAGTATCTTTTTCTATTTACTTATAAAATTGTTAAATAAAGCCATATAGATATGTACTTATTTCCTTTAACTTACCTTATTATGTCTCTAGGATAAATTCCTAGAAATGGAATTTTGAGCTATGAAGAATTGAAGTAAAGGCTTTTGAAAGATTGAGTTCCATTATGCCCCTTTGAATTCTGCAAAATTATAAGGTCATATATGAAAATGCCCATTCTACAACACAGTAAGTCCTTACTATTTTCCAATGAGTTTTAAATACATGTTTAAATATATATTTAAATGAGTTTTAAATATATATTTGTTTGATTGCTACTGAAGTAACATATTTTACATGTCTAATATTATTCATATTATGTATTTTTTAAATTGCCTGATCATATCTTTTCCCATTGTTTTGTTGGAATGTTTGTCCTTTTTTATTGATATCTAAGCATTTTGGGTATCAAGAAATATAATATTTTTATTTAATTATTTATTTTGGTATAAAATATTTTAAACCTAAGGTCAATTATAACACTTTCTCCTTAGAGATTCTATCATTGGTATCACACATAGAAAAGTCTTCCCTGCGTCTTATGCTATGTAAATATCCACTCACAATATCTTTTTATTGTGTGAGCTCATTTAATCATTGAAAGTTTTAATTTTTATGAAATTCACTTTTATTTCATTTATATATGTGTGTATTGTACTTATATTTACATTTTCCCAAATGTTTGGCCATTTAACCTACTACAATTTAATTGAAAAAGCTTCTGTTCCCCCTAATTTGAAATGAATGTAATGAAAGTTTTATCATATAATTTATCCACATATATTTGGCTCTTTTTCTATATTTCCTATTCTGTTTTAGAGATGTTTCTTGGTTTTCAAATTATCAATATGCTCTTTTGTCATTTTATCTTTTAAAAATATTTTATATTTTGAAAGAAAATGCCTTTCCCCTAACAAGTCATATTTTTAAAGAATTTTATAGCTTTGAATTGATAAAATTCATAAGAATTTTGAGGAAGAATTAACAAATTTATTAAAATGAATAATTTCTATGTTTCTACAATTTTTTGTATTTTATATATTTATTAGTTTTTTAAATAGGAATTTTATTCATAATGTATTTTGTGTTTTTCCTTTTTGTTTTATATGAGAACTATTGTTTACATGTGCATAATGAAATTGACCAACTTACTAACTTCATTTTAATTTTTTAAAACTTTTATTGTAGTAACATATATATAACTCAAAAACTCCCATTTCAACAACTTTCAAGTGTACAGTTCAGGGGTATTATTACATTCATAATATTCTGTTACCATCACCAACATCTATTACTCCAAATTTTTCATCACCTCAAGCAGAAACTGCTCCCATTAAGCCAGGATTTTCCCTTTCCCTCCTTCCCACTCTGGCCCCTGGTAACCTATAATCTACCATTTCTGTCTATGAAATTTGCTTATTCTAGGTATTTCATCTAAGCAATAACACAATATCTTCTTTTAATGTGTCTGGCTTATTTAACAACATAATTTCTTCAATATTCTTTTCTTGTTTAGGTAAATGCTTTTATCATCTGAAAATATGGATTATGCTGACTCATTTTAAAATATTATATCTGCATTGTGTTTTTTCTTACCTAATCTTATGGATTAGAAGTTTCAAAACTATGTGAGGGCAGTGATTGTAGTTATACTATTCTTAATTCTGTCTCTAAATGCACTGCTTTCGGTCTAGTGTATTTATAATAAAGGCTTTTTACCTATGATAATTTATATTAAATGATTTTCCAAGATTGAGCAATCTTTTCATTTCCTAAATATACTCTACTACTAGTGTTTTGAAAATATACTTTTGTATTTGGTTTGCTAAAATTCGTTTTCAAATTATGCATCTGTAGTAGTAAGTGTGAATAGATTCAGCATTTTTCAAGAATTTATTTTTAGTGTTTGGGTAGGACTTACAATATGCATCTTTAATGTAGTATGATCTATTTTCAAATAATATGTTACTTGTATAGTGTAAGAAATCATGCAATACATTGCTAATATCTTTGCTTTAGAGAGTTAAGAAACTTTTCTGTGGGGTCTGTGGTCAATGTTTCATTTCTCATTTCTGATTTTATCTGCATCTTCTCTGTCTCTTTGGTGTTGTTGTTGTTAGTCTAGTTAGGGTCTGTCAATTTTATTAATTTTCTAAAAATCCAGCTTTTGATTTTGTTAATCTCTCTCTTTTTTAAATTCTCAATTTCATTTATTACTGCTCTTATATTTATTATTTATTTCCTCCTGCTTGTTTTGGGATTAGTTTGTTCTTTTTGTAGTTCCTCAGGGTGTGTAGTTAGGTCTTTAATTTTAGTTCTATCTTCTTTTTTAATGTAGGAATTTAGTGCTATAAATTTCCCTCTCAGCACTGCCATCAATGCATCCTGTAATTTTTTATATGTTGTGTTTCTCATTTTCATTCATCTCATGCTATCTACTGATTTCTCTTGCAATTTTTTCTTTAACTCGCTGATTGTTTGACTGTGTTGTTTAATTTCCATATATTTGTGGTTTCTCCAGTTCTCTGCCTCACATTGATTTCCAGCTTCATTCCATTATGTTCAGAGAAAATGCTTTGTATAATTTCAGTCTTTCTAAATTCATTGAGACTTGTTCTATGACCTAACGTGTGGTCTATCCTGTAGAATGATCCATGAGCACTCGAAAAGAATGTATATCCTGTTGTTTGGGGGTGCAATGTTCCATATATGTCCATTAGGTCTAGTTCATTTATTTTATTATTCAAGATCTCTGTTTGTTTATTGATCCTCTGTCTAGATTGTCAATCTATTGCTGAAAGTGGTGTATTGAAGTTTCCCACTATTATTTCTCTCCTCAGTTTTACCAGTGTTTGCCTCATGTATTTAGGGGCACCCTGGTTAGATGCATAGATATTTATGATTATGCTTTCTTCTTGGTAGATTGCCCTTTTATTAATAGTGTCTTTGTCTCTTTTACAGTTTCGCATTTAAAGTTTATTTTGTCCAATATTAGTATAGCTACCCCAGCTATTTTGGTTAATGTTGGCATGGAAAATCATTTTCCAACCATTTCCTTGCAACCTGTTTGTGTCCTTGGGTCTAAGGTGACTTTCTTGTAGAGAGCATATAGATAGATAATAGTTGTAATCTTTTCTGTGAATCTGTGCTTCTTAATTGGGGAGTTTAATCCAATAACATTCAATGTTATTACTGTAAAGGCAATATTTAATTCAACCATTTTATCTTTAGGCTTTTGGATGCCATATCTTATTTTTTTCTCTTTTTACCCTTTTAGCTACCCTTAATAATAATCTTCCTTCCACACCCTCCTCCAAACCTCTCTCTCCTGTCTTTTCCTTTTGGCCTACAGAACTCCTTTTAGTATTTCTTGTAGGGCAGGACTCTTGTTAAAGAATTCTCTCAATTTCTGTTTATCTGTGAATATTTTAACATTGCCCTCATTTTTGAAGGAAAATTTTTCTGGATACAGTGTTTGTGGCTGGCAGTTTTTTGTGTTCAGTACCTTAAATGTGTCATACCACTGCCTTCTCACTCCCATGGTTTCCTTTGCGAAATCAGCACTTAATCTAATTGAGCATCCCTTGTAAGTGAGGCATCACTTTTCTCTTGCTGCTTTCAGGAGTCTCTATTGTTGGCATTTGACAATCTAATTAATATGTGTCTCAGAGTAGTTCTGTTAGGATTTATTCTGTTTGTTATACACTGTACTTCCTGGACATATGTCCCTCATAAAAGTTTGGAAGTCTTCAGCCATTATTTCTTCAAACATTCCTTCTGCCCATTTTCCCTTCTCTTCTCCCTCTAGGACACACACAATATGTATGTTTGTGCATTTCATGCTTTCATTCAATTCTCTGAAACCCTGCTCTATTTTTTCCATTTTTTTCTTCTTCCTGTTCTGTCTTCTAATTTGCTAATTCTTTCCTCTGACTGCTCAAATCTGCTGTTGTGTGCTTCCACTGTATTTTTAATTTCTACTAGTGTACCTTTCATTATTATAAGATCTGTTATTTTTCTACGTATGTTTACGATTTCTTTTGTATGCTCACCCAGTGTCTTCTTAATATCCTTTATCTCTTCCTTCATGTCTTTAAATTGATTTAGTAGATGTGTGAGGACATCTTTGATTAGTTGTTCCAAATTCTTCATCTTCTTTGGTTTTTTAATTTGTTAAAATTAAAAACTATATATTCCTGTTTTTAGTATAGCTTGTAATTTTTTGATGATGTCTAGGCATCTGTTTATCCTGAAGAGTTTGCTCTATTCGTCAGTTTCTCTAGCTTGACTAATGTTTTATTGTTTGGCTTTGTCATGAGGCCCTTCTTTGACACTTGATTCAGCTTATTTTAAGTCTTTAAACTTGCCCTTGTTTAAGTGATAAACCAGACCTGGAACCCACAAAAGTGGCACAGATCAGTTCTAAAGAGCCAGTTCCTCTACAGTGGCCTCTCTCGGTCTCCCAATCCTGCTCCTTCCTGGATGTTGTACTATGGTCCCCTGGCCTCTGGAATCCAAGCACCACCAGAAAATATGGAATGATTAAAGAATTTGCATGTCATACTTGTACGGGGCCATGCTAATCTCTGTATCATTCCAATTTTAGTATATATTCCACAAAAGCAAGCACAAGATTCAAGAAACTTTTAAGGCAAATAAATAATAAGAAAAAAATGTCTTTTTTATTTATCCCCATTTTCACTATTTCTTGTGAATTTCATTTCTTTGTACAGATCCAGATTTCCATTAGACTTCTTATGCCTTTCTAATAGAATTTATGATGCTGTAATGCAGTTATGTTTTAAATAAATTGTCTTACCTCTTGTTTTTCTGAAAAAAATCTTTATTTTACTTTCATTTTTGAAAGATTTTCACTGGGTATAGAATTGTGGGTTGACAGTTTATTTTTCTTTCATTATTTTTGTTCCATTTTCTCTTGCACATATTGTGTCAGACAAAAAGTCTACTATGTTTCTTATCTTTGTTTCTCTATAAAACATTTCCTTTGTCTATAGCTAATCTGTTCGTTAAGACAACTTTTGGCTATATATATAATTAATTTCTGGTCTAATGTTTATTATTTTTCTTCCTTCACCTTCTTCTGAGTTTGACTGAATGTTAAGTTTATAATTCTTGAAATGGAAGCTCAGATAACTGCTTTTCAGCCTTTCTTCTTAAAATAAAATATACATTAAGTTTTATTCCAAGTGATGCTTTGGTTGAACCACACAGTCATTTACATATTACATCTTATTTACAAATCAATTTTAAATATTCCCTGGTTTCCATATTTATTTCTTTATAACTCATTAATTATTTAGAATAATTTTGTTTAGTTTCCAGAGAGTTGAAGATTTTCTGTTTACCTTTTGTTCATTGATTTCTAGCTTAATTCCACTATGCTCAGAGAACATGCTCTGAATATATATATATGCCAGGGATTGAACCAGTACCTCATATGTGGGAAGCTGACACTCAACCACTGAGCCACATCAGCTTCCCTGAGTTGGTATTTCCATTTGTTTTGTTTGAGCTGCATCTGTTCCCTGAATAATTTTAATACTTTGAAATTTGTTGAACAATATAAAGTATAATTTTAAAAGATGTTTTATGAAAAGAATTTATATTTTTTCACATTGTTACAATATTTTAGATATGCCAACTAGGTAAAATTTAATTGTATTGTTTAGGTCTTTCTAAACAATGCAAGTAACATTTTTCTACTTGTTTTAACAATTAATGAAAGAGATATGTTAAATTCCTTCACCGTGATTGTAATTTGCCAATTTCTCCATTGAGTTCTGTCAGGTTTTGTCCATGATATTTTGAGTCTATATTACTGGGCTTTCATATTTAGAATTGCAGTATCTTCTGTTTGATTTACTTCTGCATCATTATGAAGTGTATGTCTTTGGCTCTCATCTTAAAGCCTTCTTTGTCTGACATTAGTAAAGCTATACTGACTTTTTATGGTATAGTGTTTGCTCAATCCTATTACTCATTTTCTCTATATCCTATATTTAAAGTGTATTTCTTTTAAGCGGCATGCTATTGTTTTTCATTATTAAATTTGATCAAACATTCCTAGAATTTCAGTTTGAATTTTTAATTAATTTATCTTTAATGTAGTTACTGATATGTTGTGTTTATGGATACTATATTAGTTTCCTAGGACTGCCATAACAAAGTAGAACAAATTTGATGGACTAAAACAAAAGAAATTTATTTTCTCACAGTTCTGGAGGTCAAAAGTCTGAAATAAAGGCATTGGCAGTGTTGATTTCTTCTGAGCGTTCTGAGGAAGAGTCTTTTCCATGCCCCTCTTCTAGGTTCTGTTAGTTGCTAGCGATCCTAAGTGTTTCTTGGCTTCCAGATACATCACATCAATGTCCTTTTATGGCATTCTCCCATTCTCCCTGTGTCTTTTGTTCAAATTTCTCTCTTCTTACAAGAGCACCAATCATATTGGATTTAGGGTAAACCCTAATCCAGAACCTTTTTTCATGGTTCTGGGTGGACATGAATTTTGGAGAAATGCCATTCAATCTAATACATATACCATCTTACTATTTGTTTTCTTTTTGAACTCACTTATTTTATGTTCATTTCTTTTTCTCTCTTATTATTATTTAGATTATTCGCTTATTTTTAATTTTTCCATTTTCTAACTATTGAGTTGTTAATAGATTCTTGTTACAACATGCATCTGACATTATAATACAAATCATTGCTTCTTCAATAATGCTATTGTTTGTTTATAAGGAATTATACAACTGGATGTCTTTGAAGAATTCGGATAACTTTTGACTATTTAACTGCTGAATGTCTATTTTGTTTATTGTGTTTTGTTCCATGCTTTTTGTTTTGTTATATATTTTATAAGTTTTAGAGTGCAACAACACCAATGCATTATAGAACAGATTAAGGGATAGATTTTTTTTTTTCCTCCATGAAGACAAAGCATATCTATTGAAATCCAGAAGAGATGAGAGTTGTTTGTCCATGGTCAGTAAGAATAGTGGATGTTCAAAACCATATTCTGGATAATAAGTTTTATAACTGACTTCAGAAAAATTGAGACAGACTATATGTGGAAGATTTTGGTGAATAAGTTCGAGCAGAGTAATTCTATAGACAATGAGTGTGTGGAATATGTGCTCAGCTCAACAGTTCAGAGTGCGTTAGTGACTGGTTTCCAAATCAATTCAGTGCTGCAGTTAAAACACTGATTTTTCAGAAGATGCAGAGAGGGTGAAGGATGAGGAAATCTTGTTTTCCCTATTTTTTATTGAGAGAGAAAAGAGAAATTTTTGCCAAAAGGGAGGAATAAAGAGCTTTGCTGTCCATGT
Organism: Cabassous unicinctus; assembly: GCA_029593785.1. Taxonomy (NCBI): domain Eukaryota; kingdom Metazoa; phylum Chordata; class Mammalia; order Cingulata; family Chlamyphoridae; genus Cabassous; species Cabassous unicinctus. Next base: position 2,644 of record JAQZBX010046540.1, on the reverse strand, counting down.
AAATCAATTTCATTTCTTCCCAGTTTGACCTTATTGCCTATCATTGATCAAGAGGAATAAAAATTCACTGTTGTGTAACCTATTAGAACTCGATAACACAGACTGGAATATTTTGTAACAGAACCGTACAATTGGCTTTGTAAGCTAAATAAATCATTTTTCAAAGTGTTTTGGTTTATTTTCTGGGTAAACCTTTTCATGGCATGGCCACTGCTGAATTCATCTTCTCAGACACTGTTTTACGTGTAAAACACTAAGAGACAGTACTATATTTAAGGGGTTGAGCATTGTTTCTTAATCTGGGGCTGCAATGTACGGTCAAATTAGACCTTATTCCATTGACTATTCTGGTTGACCACAGATGCATGGAAATTTATTTTTTTTTTAAGGATTTATTTATTATTTATTTATTTATTTATTTATTGGGAGGTCCCAGGGATTGAACCCGGGTCCCTACATATGGGAGGCAGATGCCCAACCATTTGAGCCACATCCGTCCCTCCAGATGCATGGAAATTTGATTTAATTTTCCATATTTGCAATGTTATACACCAGTATGTTTGGTGGTTATTCAACTTTAAGAACACTAACATCGAAATACTTTCTTTGTCCTACTGCCTGGTATTTTGGAAGCTTGGAAATTTTGACATCTTTTACTTATTCTGCTGTATCAACTCCTGAACCCATTCAACTATCAAAACCAATTAAATTTTTCTTAATAGTGTTTCTTCTCCATTGTCTCACATCACCTCTGCCTGAATTTTACAATATCTTCTTTGCCAATCTTACACCACTCTTTTCGTACTTCAATCCCAATCTACCTCTACCTATGCCAGATTTTCTCCCCCTAACAACCACTAAAACTCTCTCTTCTTCTTTGTTACTTTTCCTTCACTCCTTTCTTCCTTCCTTCATAATTCTGTCCAAAAGTCATTATGTGGCAGAGGAAATATATGTAGGAGTTCATATTTTATATGGTAGATGGAGTTAACATCACTGTCTTTGCTGGGTATGAAGTCAGAACCTGAGTATTGTAAGGAAGGCATCTACATGGCAAGGGGCAGGGAGGGGCAAGGAGGGAAATAACAACTAGGTATGGAATTGGTAGATCAATCAAGTAAGTAAATACATTGTTAGAGATTAAATATATTGTTAGAGATTAAAGTTACAAATATAGTAAAGGGAATGGCTAGAATAATTCCTGTAGGATTGGCTTGGAATTGAAGTTATTGGTGTGAACTCTTATAATATATATTTTGTATAAAATTTTATATATGTCCTAGTCTCTATCCCCTAAGAAGAACTCAAAGTAGAGACACTCTTAAAGCAATGAAGTCATCTAACACCCAGATCTACTAAATATCAGTATCTGCTAATAGCAACTAGGGTCCTTGAAGAAATGGTTGATTCCAGGGCTGGGATAGGGAAGTACATGATGGGCCTGTAAGTAAGAAAGTGTACAAAGAAAGGCATCAACATGTTTCTGTAGTTATTTATCTCTGCATGAGAAAGTATCTTGAAACTTAGTGGTTTGAAACAATATATTATTACTTTTCTTGATTGTACTCATCTCATCTGGATGTTCTTGCTTGGGCTCTCTCAAGGGGTTGCAAACAAATGGCACCTGCTGCTGGCATCATCCTATGACTAGATGTCATTTACATGACTGGTGATTGATTCTGACTGTTGTGTAGGAGCTCAGCTGGGGCTGAGTACCTATGAGTGCCTTTTCCATGTGTCTTGAGATTCTTACTGAACGGTTCCTGGATTCTGAGAGGAAGCATTCTAACAGCAAGGATTCAAAGAGAACAAGGCAGAAACTTCAACACTTCTTATGACTTGGCCTTAGAAATAATATGGTAATGATTACCAAGGGCAAACTTAAATTCAGTGTGGAAGAGGACTGTACAAGTGTGTATATACAGGAGGTATAGTTCATATCTATAGTTCTATTAGATAATAGAGTCTGCCCTTAGGCCTACAGTGACTTACCTTCCTTTTACAGGCAAAATACACTAATCTACCACCATGACTTCCCAAATCTCATTTGAGACAATGGCAGGCTAAGCCTGATGTTCAGGTGCAGATGTTCTGGTGCTTGGATGTTCAGGTGCTTGGATGTGGTTCTGTTGGAGCATTTCCTAAATTACAATTTATCTTAATCAGATGTCTATGAACTAAAAAAATATCTGTCCTCCTAAGCAAAACAGAGATTCCATAATCACATTCTTGTTAAAAAAAAAAAAAAAAAGCAAGGAGACACATAATTGTCACTGCACATCAGAAAACAGCAAGGCACATGCTGCCAGTTTTTTCATTAGGGTCTTGTTTGATTTCCTGAAATTTTTGGTGGCCCTCTTGGTTCAACTTTCTGAATTTTTGTCTCTCTTGTCTGAGACAATGCCTTTAAAAAACTGTCGCGTGTGTGTGTGTGTGTGTGTGGCAACTGAATAGCTTTTTCAGCATGCTCCCTGCCGTTGGGGGTTGGGGGGAGCTAAGGGCCTCATTACATTTAGAAAATTTTTGTTAGTCTCCATCTAAATTAATGAATTTCCTTAAAAACCTTTATAGGATATTTTTGTAACAAATTATAAAAATACTCCAGTAGTCAAAATTCATACCCAGAAATCTCTTTTTTTTTTTT
>JAQZBX010046539.1:0-20741 GCA_029593785.1 Cabassous unicinctus | reverse complement strand
GCAAACAGAATCCAAAAGCACATTAAAAGAATTATACCCCACGATCAAGTGGGTTTTATCCCAGGAATGCAAGGGTGGTCCAATACAAGAAAATCAATTAGTGTAACAAACCACATTGATAAATTGAAGAAGAAAAATCAGATGATCCTCTCAATTGATGTAGAAAAGGCATTTGATAAAAAACATTCCAAAAGATAGGAATAAAAGGAAGTTTTCTCAATATGGTAAAGTGCATATATGAAAAACCTACAGCTAGCATTGTACTCAATGGTGGAAGACTGAAAGATTTCCCACTGACATCAGGAACAAGACAAGGATGCCCACTGTCAACATTATTGTTCAATATCATCCTAGAAGTTGTAACTAGAAGAATTAGACTGGACAAAGAAATAAAAGGCACCCAAACAGGAAAGGAAGAAGTAAAACTTTTACTACTCACTGATGACATGATCCTATATCTAGAAAATCCTGAAAAATTCACAACAAAGCTATTACAGTGAATAAACGAGGTCAGCAAAGTGGTGGGATACACGGTTAATACGCAAAAATCAATAGTATTTCTATACCCTACTAGTGTGCAATCTGAGGAGGAAATTTCAGAAACAAAATTCCATTTATAATAGCAAACAAAACAGTTAAATATTTAAGAATAAACTTAACTGAAGACATAAAGGACTTGTATTCAGAAAACTACAAAGCATGGCTAAAAGAAACTGAAGAAGACATCAATAAATGGAAGGACATTCTGTGTTCATTGATTGGAAGACTAAATATTGTTAAGATGTCAATTCTATCCAACCTGATTTATAGATTCAATGCAATCCCAATAAAAATCACAACAGCAGAAATAGAAAAGCCAATAATCAAATTTATTTGGAAGGGTAAGGAGCCCCAAATAGCCAAAAATGTCTTTTAAAAATAGTAACAAAGTTGGAGGACTCTTACTTCCTGACTTTAAAGCATACTACTCAGCTACAGTGGTGAAAAACAGCATGGTACTGGCATAAGAATAGACAAATAGACCAATAGAACTAAATCGAGAACTCAGAAATTGAGCCTCACACCTACAGTCAAGCAATTTTTGACAAGGCTGTCAAAAGCTGGGCCAGAACAGTTTATTCAACAAATGGTGCTGAGAGAAGTAGATAGCCATATCCAAAAGAAAAAAAGAAGATCCTTATCTCACACCTTATACAAAAATTAACTAAAAATGGATCAAGGTCTTAAATATATAAATACCAACCGTAAAACTCCTAAAAGAAATGTAGGAAAACATCTTCAAGATCTTGTGGTAGGCAGTAGATTCTTAAACCTTATGCCCAAAACACAAGCAACAACAACAAAAAATAGATAATTGGGACCTCTTCAAAATTCAACACTTTTGCACCTCAAAGCACTTTGTCAAAAGGGTGAAAAGGCAGCTGACACAATGGGAGAAAATATTTGGAAATTACCTATCTCATAAGGGTTTAATACCTGTGATATATAAGGAGATCATACAACTCAACAACAAAAAGACAAAGTATCCAATTAAAAAATGGACAAAAGACTTCAAAAGACAATTGTACAAAGAAGAAATAGAAATGGCAAACGAACACATGAAAATATGTTCAGCATCACTATGATTAGGGAAATGCAAATCAAAACTACAATGACATATCATTTCACACCTCTTAGACTGGCTGCTGTTAAAAAGTTGGAAAACTGTAAATGTTGGAGAGGATGTGGAGAGATAGGAATGCTGATTCACTGTTGTTGGGAATACAGAATGGTACATCCACTGTGGAAGACTCTTTGCCAGTTCCTAAGGAAGTTGAATATACACTTGCCATGGGACCCAGCAATACCATTGATACTATATATACCCAGAAGAACTGAGAGCAGTAACACGAATAGATATCTGCATACCGATGTTCATAGCAGCGTTATTCATGATAGCCAAAAGTTGGAAACGACCCAGGTGTCCATCAACTGATGAATGGATAAACAAATTGTGGAGTATGCACACGATGGAATATTATGCAGCTGTAAGAAGAAATGAAGTCGTGAAACATATGACAACATAGATGAACCTGGAGGACATTATGTTGAGTGAAGCAAGCCGAAAGGACAAATACTGTATGACTGCCTTATTATGAACTAAATATATTATGTGAAATATAAATAAATTATGTGAAATATGAATATGGGTAGAATTGCATATATAAGACCATTTTTCTTTGAAGCTGAACAAATATAAGTTAATAGTGCAAAATGTTAATATCAGAAAAAAAAACATGATATCAAGTGAAGGAAACAAGACACTGAGTACTACATATTGTGTGATTCCATTTATATAAAATGTAAATATAAATCAATTTATAAAGATGAAAGATTAGTGGTTATATAGGTCTGAGGAAGGAATGCTAGGGGATGTAGAGTATTTCTTTGTGGAGTAATGAAATTGTTCTAAAATTTTTGAGATGAATGTACATTGTGAATATACTAAAAGCCATTGATTATACACTTTGGATAGAATAGCTAGAAACAGCAGCTATGTACAGTGGGGGAAGCATAGAGAGATTGAAAGGTGAGGGAATTTTCTTGTTTGTTTGCCTGTTTTTTGTTTATTATTATTGAAATAATGAAAATGCTTAATAATGATTAAAGTGATGAATGCACAACTATGTGATTATAGCAAATACCATTAATTGTACATTTTGGATGAACTGTATGCTTTATTGATGTGTATCAATAAAATTGATTTGTAAAAAAAAAAAAAGAGTATGATGCTTCAGAGCAGGAAAAGCTAATATACAGCAATAGAAATAATATAGAAATAAGAACAATGTTTGTTTCTGAGGAATGTAATTAACTAGGTGTCACCAGGGATCTTCTTGGGGTGCTGGAAATGTTCTTTATCTTGATGGAGGTGTGGATACACGGGTATATGCAATTATCAAAATTGATGGACCTGTATACTGATAATCTGTGCATTTCACTTTATGTAAAATATATGTCAATAAAAATATTTTTTAAAATAGCCATGAATTAGAGATTTGTAAGTATCAGTATAAGTAAGAGAATTTAGTTTTTGACTACACATTTAGGTATACATTTGTAAAAACACTAGAAGGAATGGAAAGTTATTTTATTTGAATGTATAGTTGTAGACATGCAGAAAGGATGGCACCTTTAGCAGAAACGTGACTTTGGACTTTTGTACATTTATTGGGCATTTTCCTCTGTCTCTCAGAGTTTCACAGCAACTCTGTGAGGGATGAGGCAGGACCTCTCTCCATGTGCAGAAGAGGAATATGAGGTTGTGAGAGGATAAGGTTGTACCCAGTGTCACATAGTCCGTTGTGGCAGAGCTCATTTTCTAAAGGAAGCTGAGAGCTCATTAGCTCATTTTACCTGTACTTTTTCAGAGAAGGAAAATTTAGCCAGGGAAACATATGAGTTAGATTCCAGAACAGGGATATTATTTAGTGAATTGTAAAAATCCAATGTATCTGATATGCTTTGTTGAGAACTTCTAGAACCCCTTGTATTTAGGGTTTATTAATAGTTCATTCACTGAAAAGGTATGGTTGGAACACACCTGCAGCTCTCTGTATTGATCTGAGTCTGTCAAATCAGGCTCACACGAATCAGAGACCTTACACAGTGAGTTAGCCAACCAAAGGGATGCTGATGCTAAGTACCAGAAATCTGTTGGATTTTATAAAGGGTGTTTATCTGGGGTAGAAACTTACAGTTACCAGGCCATAAAGTGTAAGTTACTTCCCTCACCAAAGTCTGTTGCCATGTGTTGGAGCAAGATGGCTGCCTACGTCTGGAAGGGTTCAGGCTCCCTCTTCCTCTGAAGGCTCCATAGTCCCAGCTTCTTCCAATATCAGCTGTAGGCTGGGATAAGTCTTGTCTCTCTCCCAGGGCTCTTCCTCTTTGGGCTCAGCTGCTCTGTTCTCTCCACAAGGTCACCTGTAGACTATCAGGCAAATAGCTCATCTCTCTTCCTGGGGCCTCTACCTTGTCTATGGAGCCATCTCTATTCCTCTGTGTTCTTCTGCTGTGTGTTTACTTCCTGGGGCTCCAGCATCCAAAAACTCCCACATCAAAAACTGAAAACTCCACTCTCTACTCTGCCATGTAGTTTTCTCTGTGATTCCCTGCCCACCAAGGGGGCGTGCACTCAACCTCTTACTGACGTGGCCCAGTCAAAGCCTTAAGCATAATTTAATCAAGTAAAAGTGAAAACTCTGAATCCAATACAATCTAATATGCCCAGAGAACAGACCAGTTTACAAACATGATTTTTGGAATTCATAAATAATACCAAACTGCTATATACAGTATCAGACTTTTCTGGAAATTTCAAGGGTACAAGCAATTGAGAAGTGCAGAAGGAGCAGGGAGAGGTACAGGGTGTGAAGCAGGGAGAGGTCCCCAGGTCATAGCTTCCTGAATCAGACATGTACTTTCTGGCCCAGAGTAATAGACGAGGTCTCTACAGAGATACATGGATTCCCTCACACAACAGGGAGGCTTCAGGTTATGAATCATCTCCATTTTATACTCAGATCGTTATGTAACTTAAATGAAATTCTCCAGAGAGCCATGCCTTATAAATTGATAGATTTTAGGCTTTTTATGCAGAAGCAATCTTTAACCAGAGTCATTCCTGATAAAAGTATTCCATAGGTAGGGACTCTCCGCCAGCAAACCCCATCAGTTTATTTACCTGAAGGTCAATTATCAGCATGTTTATAAGGTGATTACATTGAGTCACTTGCTTTCTTTCCCTCCTGGGAGCATCCTCCTGGTGATAGGAAAGAAATGGATCACAGGCCAGCTGCTAAACTTCTTCCTCTCCAGGAGTAAATAAAATCCAAGTGATACAGTAGGGACCACAACCAAACCCTACCGCAGGTTAGTTCTCTGAATCTCCAGCCATTACTGGGTTCTTCCTAAGGGCATAGTGCTGGTGAGGCAACTCATAGCAGAGCCATCCCCAAGGATCAGGTTATTGGGCAATGCTGCCGGGAGTGATTCAGGGCCAATAGGGGAGAAGGAGGAAGTGCTACATAGACAAAGATATTACTCTAAATATTAGTCTATTTATTGTCGCTCACTACCACAACCTTTTAAGGGAATATTACCCTCCTTTTACTGATAGGGACCCTGAGGCTCAGCAAAGATAAGTCATTTGCCCAAGGTCACCCAAATGATTGAGGGGTGGAGCCAGTATTCAAACACAAAATAGTTTGATGCCCAATCTCAGCTCCAAGCCCACCCTCTACAATTTGCTTTGTGAGACTGGGGCCGGGACTTGGAAAACTGCATTTCAGATTTTCTAGCTGCTTCCAGTTAGGCTCTGTCAATGGAACATGCTAGTGTGAGACTGCAAAGCTGATGCAAGGATGTTCTCCTTCCCTTTTGCTTTCAGTTCCTGTAAACATCACCTTGGCAACACTTCCTTTCCCCAGCAGCATAACTTCCTGTAGCAGCCTCTGAATCCAGTTTGCAGTTTCTCCAACCTCATGGTGCCCCTCAGAGATGCCAGCACCAGCTGAGTAGCTTACTCCTCAAAGTCTGGATCCCAATCCACAGGACCATCCTCTAACTTCACACATTTTAATAATTCCAGCTTCTTCCATCTGTTCCCTAGGGTATTAGCTGCATCCTGCACTTGCTATCTCCCCAATACCTCAGTGGCTTTGTTGTTGTTGCTATTTCATATACGTACTTAACAATTCTTTACATTAAATTTACTTGGTTCAAATACCTGGTGTAGTTTCTGTCTGCTGACCCTGACTGAAATACTCTTTGTTCTACCATCCATTTTTGCTTTCTTCTCCCCACTGATTTAGATTCCTTGGATGCTCAGGCAAATACCATGCAACGGACTGGCTTAAACAATGGGAATTTAATGTCTCATAGTTTTGAGGTTAGGAAAAATCCAAATCAAGTTAAATAAATGTGTCATCAAGGTGATCCTTTCTTCCCAAAGTCAGGCATTTTGGGGCTGGCTGCCAGCAATCCTTGGTCCTTAGCTTCCTGTCACATGGTAATGCCCATGGTGGTCTCTCCTGGCCTCTCCCTTCTCTTCTGGATTCCAATGATTTCAACTTCTGGCTGCTCCCTCTGTGGCTTTCTCTCTCTATGTCTGAATTTCGTACTGCTTATAAAGGTCTCCAGTAATAGGATTAAGACCCATCCAGGTTCAGTTGGGCCACACCTTAACTGAAGTGACCTCATCAAAAGGTCCTATTTTAATGGGGTCACACCCACAGGAATGGACAAAGATTAAGAACATGTTTTTCTTTGGGGTACATAGGTCCAAACCACCATACTCAGTCACCTCTCAATTTGTCCAGTTGCAAGGCAATATGTGTGGGATTGCCCATGCCCCCTTATACACATCCTATACAGGGTAGCCTTAATTTCTTTAGGAGGATGGAGTCTTAGGAAGGAAATTGAAGTTAGTTGGTGTCCTCTAAGACTTTTTGGTCAAGCCCAAGATTTTGATTATTCTTAATTTGATATATATTAATTTTCACCAATATTATTGAGGTATAGTTTATGGAAAATATACTGCATCCCATAAAATGGTACAATTCAATGCATATGCATATACCTATGAGATCATTGATACAATGAAGATACAGAACTTTCCCATGACCCCTGAAAGTTTCCTCATTCCTTTTACAGTCCATCCCTCTCTTGACATTGGACCAGGCAACCAACCACTGTTCTGCCTTCTGTCACTATCAATTAGTTGCCTTTTCTAGGTTTCTAAATAAATGGAATCAGACAGTATGTCTTTTGTGTCTGGTTCTTTCACTTAGCATAATGATTTTGAAATTCATCCCTGTTGTTGCTTTTATTATTAGTTCATTTTTTTACTTGCTGAGTAATTATCCATTATATAGATGTATCATAGTTTATCCAATGTTGATGGACATTTGGGTCATTTCCAGTTTGTGGTTATTATGCATGAAGCCATTATGAACATTTTTGTATAAATGTTTGTAGATTACATACCTAGGAGTGAAAATATGTTAGTTTTAATTGAGATGTGACATATATATATAGCAAAGTGCACAAGGAAGATAAATTGGGGATTTTGTATATTCATATATCCCTATATAATGCCCACCCTGATAAAAATTTAGAACATTTCCAACACCCCAGAATGCCCTCCTGAGCCTTTTTTCAGTCAGCAAGTTCCTGCAGATGTAACCACTCTTCTGACTTCTGTCTGCATAGATCAGTTTTCCTTGTTTTTAAACATCATATAGATGAAATTATATGAAATGTATGCACACTTTTTGTCTGGCTTCTCTAGCTCAACATTATACTTGTGAGATTCAATCATGTTTTGTGTAATTGTAATTCATTCTTCTTTATTGCAGTGTAGTGTTGCATTGCATGGATATACCGTGATTTTTTTTATCCATTCCTTCGTTGATTTTCTTCCTCTTATGAATGCAGCTGCTATGAAAATTTTATAAATGTCTTCTGGTGAACATATGCTTTCATTTCTCTTGGTAAATAACTAGAATGGAATTGATGAATCATAGGGTAGGCTTGTGTTTAGCCTTCTGAAGTGCTTTAACAATTGTACATATCCACTAGCAATGTTTGACAATTGTAATTATTCCATATCCCCATCAATAATTGGTATTGAAAGTATTTTTTAATTCTAGTCATTCTGGTAGATGGGTAGTGGGATCTCATTGTGGTTTTAAGTTATATTTCCCTGATGAAAAATTGTTGAACCTTTTCAAGCACTGTAGATCATTTGAATATTCTCTTTTGGGAAGACTCTTTTCAAGGTTTTTGCACATTTTTAATTGAGTTTCTTATCTTTTATTGATTTGTAGGAGTTCTTATGTTGGGATATACATCCTTTGTTATATAGTATTTTACGTCTTCTCCTAGTCTGTTGCATGCCACTCTTCAGTGTTTTTTTTTAATTTAAAAAATTTATTATTTTAATGAAGTCTAATTTATCAACTTTTATCAACTTTTGTTTTCAAATCCATCTCAAGATCATTTAACATTCATTTAAGATGATTTACCCATGTGACATTTCAGAGGTCAGGGAGCAAGGGTACACATACTGTATCATGAATTGTAGGCCCTTTATCCTTCTGGGCAGCCCTGACATCCATGCATGGGTGTGAGGGGGAGAGGAAGGTTCCCGCAAAATAAGGAGCAAGAAGAACAGTTAAAGGAAAGAAGATAGAGACAAAGCTCAGGAGAGAAGGAAAGGATGTGTGGGGAAATGGGAACAGACAAAAGCAAGATGAAGAGAAGCAGAAAGAGGAAAAGCAGAGGATGAGGAAGGAAAGGAGTTCCTTCTCCTCAAGAATCAGATTGCTCAGGCCAGGGATATGTGTGCCGAGTTGGCAGGACTAGAATCACAGACACCAAAACCAGATGAAAACTCACTTCCCAACCATTCTGATACTTTCTTTCCTCTCCGTGCCCAGGCCAGTGAATGCTTATTCTTGACACACATTTTTTAAAACATTGGCCAAATTGAGGAATATTTATTTCTCAAGGATGTTCTTACTAAGACATCATTACACAAACATGTACTTCAAGACACCTAGGTTATGGCCACTACCCAGAAATTAACACTGAGAAAACATGTAGTAATTTAAAACATGGGCTTTGGGTCACATAGACCTAGGTGTCATGAGTCACCCACTCTTCTCCTTAGGCAAGTTACTCAAATTCTCTGAGTTTCAATTTCTTCATCTATTAGATAAGGATTCATTCAATCATTCATTCCTTCAACAAATATGTGTGGAGTGCCAAGGATTATGTGTCAACGACTGTTTTAAGCACTGTAGATCAGTATGCAAAATAAATAAAAATTCTTGACCCTCATGAAGTTTACCTTCTAACAGGTGAGGTAGACAATAATAAGATAAAATAGTACACTGTTTTATCTGTACTGTTAACAGTATATTAGATAGTGATAAGTAGGAGGTAGTGAAATGTGATAGAGTTCTAGATGTATTTTGAAGGTAGAACCAACAAAATTTACTTTTGTATCAGATCTTGAGTGTGAGAGGAAGGGAGAAGACAAGCATGACACAATGGTTTGTGGCCTGAGCAACTGGACAAATGGAATTGCATTAACTGGATGGGGAAGGTTGTGGGAGGTGCTGGCTCAGGAATACTATTAGGAGCTCATTTTTTTATACATTACATTTTACATGGCTATTAGACACCCAAAGGAGGTGTCAAGTAGGTAGTTGGATATACATGTTGTTCAAGGAAGAAGTCCAGATTGGAGATACACATTTGGAATCAATCTTCAGTGAATTAAAAATTTTCAGAATCATGAAACTGGGTTAGATCACCCAAGGAGTGATTATAAAGAAAGAAAATAAAAATACTGTTCCACTTACACAGTTGTTTGTGGTGGTTGCGATGGTGGTGGTGGCAGTGTGTGTGTGTGTGTGTGTGTGTGTGTGTGTGGTTTAGGTTGGATGATCTTTATTTATTGAGTGCTTACTATAGGACAGATGATGTGCTAAGAATTTTTTATCTCTTAATTCATTTAGCTATCTAAGAAGTGATGATATTATTTTCTCCATTTTTATGATGATGAGACTGAGAAAGTTAATATTCGCCCAAAGTCATAGAGTAAGTATGTAATTAAACTGGTTTTGAAACCAGGTATCTAACTCCAGAACCTATGTTCTTAATTCATATACTATGTCTCATTATCTGATATACAGATATAATGCCCTTTGGTCATTCTAACAGATGATAAACACTTAATAAATGCCCCCACTCCCATACTATTTATCAGCATGTGGCCTTGGACAAGAATTTATTTGACCATGGTTCTGAGATAGATGCTCAGTTTCCAATGGTTATGTTAATCATAATCACTCTTCTACTCAACCAACAGAGCCTAATGAGGGCCAGAGGAGGTAGTGTCTGAAGAAGTAGATCGTAGATAGTTCCATACTTGTCAGAGAGCATTATCGCTTCAAAATGAGTCTGGGTTTTGTGAATATGATAGAATCAGATCAAGTGAGTTTTGTTTATGAACGGTGTGCTCAAGTTGCACAGAATTGTTGCAATTTAGAAACATACTCTTCTTTCTGTGAAATGTTTGTCCTTGACTAGGGACTAACATTTCAACAGATGACTGCTCATAAACTAGAACATAAGCTAAAGTATTTATGTGCAGAAATAAAAGTCGAGTCACAAAATCCCCACAATGATAAGAAGTTTTTGAAAACAAGATTTGGAATTGGTTTTTTTTTTTTCAGTTTTACTATTGGATAGTCTTACCCTTTGGTTCTCTTTTTAAATTTATGAAATACTGTAAAACCATTTTTGTTGGGTGAGAAGTGTTTGCTTCCCCATTTCTTGGTTTTAATGTTAGAAAGTATTCCTATATTCCTTCCTATAGCTGAATGGAATTTGATCCAGTTTTCCAACTCCCCAGTCTGTGTTTTTAAGAAGTAAATAGGTTGACAAAGCATGAGATTTGAAGTTAGAAGACCAGCTTTAAGTTCTGACACACTGGCAAAACCTTCAAATGGCAAGTTTTTTTTAATGTTTGACCTAAAACAATTTTTTGTTTTTACTTCTCTTCATAGTATTTATACAGATATGCCAGGGCCTGAGTCACAGGCAGGAAATCTCTTTGGTCTTTTATTCACTGGCCTCCAAACAGTAGGGTTTTGTCAGGAACCTTCCACTCAGAATAGTACAAGACAACAGGTAGAGAACTACAATCAACTAAACATCCCCGTCCCTTAATTATATGATCATGTGCTCCATACACTAATAAGACAAAAAATAAATAAGAGTTGTGGTCCTTGCTCTCTAGCAGTCACAATCTAGTGATCAAAACTATGCATATGAAGAAATAATTTTAAACAATTGCACACAAATATTTTAATTAATTATTTTTAAAATGACTGTGATATAGTCACATACCATACAATCTAACCAAACTATATAATCAATGGCTTTTAGTATAATCACAGGGCTATGAATATATCTCCATAAAACTGCTTTAAAAAAAAAAGAATATAAACACCAAACAAAAATAAATAAATAAAACGACTATGGTTTACATTTTTTAAATGTATGAATAATAAACATGAGGAAAATATATTATAGAATCATTAGGGGAGGGTTCATGGAGGTTCATTGGAGGTTGCTGCATTGTTTCATTTCCTACCAAAGAATTTGTTTCTGCAGCCATAGCTATTAGGTGATCTTTGTTAGGCATTTCACTTCTTTTTGACTCAGTTTCCTCATATATCCAAAGGACATCCTACTCTTCATTTCTTATGCAAGTCACAGGATGATAGTTGGAAAACATTAAGAAGTATTGCCCATTTTCTCTTTGCAGATATATTAGAGGTTTTCTTGTTACATTGCATATTAAAGACAATTATATCTATGATAATTTAAAAATGGTACAGTGAGTTAACTTATCTCTGCAGCCTGAACTTAACGCAGACAAAAATAAAAATCTTATAACAAGGTAGACTCTCACAGAATTGTGAATGAAGCTTACAAGTCTTTAAACATTTCAAGAGTGGGAGGTTGTGAAATAAATCAGTAACGTGCTTCTAGCAAGGAAACAGAGGCCATTTCTTTAGAATTAAGGTTTTGCAAAAGCAGGTCAAAATTAATTAACTCTATTGCTGCCAGGAGCTTCTGAACATTCATCTTTTCTTGTGTTAATTGGACAGCAAGCAAGGCTTTCCTTCACCAATTCCTATGTGAAAGATGTAGAAAGAATTCTTCCATCTAATTCAATCTATGAGAAGAGATCCAGGAAATGTTTGTCAAATAAATGAATAAGTAAATAAACAAATCAATCACTGGTTAAAAAAAAGAGACATCTAAATATTGAAAATGATCCTGCTCTTTTAAGAGGCGATGATCTATAATTATTACTGTATTTGCCAAGTATTTTTCTGTTCTAACATTGAAGTAATGGGATTCTAGACATTTGCTTTGAGGTAGTTACCCAGGGGACAAATTATCAAAAAGAACTTGGAGTTATGAGTGAGCACAAAGCCGGTCAATATTCTTAATTCCACTACATAAGCTGAAAACTAGAGTATTCCTTAAAAAAAAAGCAGGGATTTACCTGATGTTTAATAAGTAGCTCCAGCTGAACAGAATGAGATGAGAAGTCTGTGATGGAGGCAGCTGTGAAACAACAAGAAACTAATAGGGCCCTTGGAAGGATGGAGGGAGGGGGTCACTATTAAGGGCCCCTTGAATAACTAGGCCCAGACCCAAGGTGAATAGAGAGATAGAACCAGACCCAACAGACTGCTGGTGAATATTGTTCAGACAGACTGGCGAGGATGGAAAGAGCAGACCAGAGGTGAGGACAGGACTTCTGGACGTGTCTCGACCTGCAGCTCAAGGAAAGGACAGGAGACACTACACGGTAGGGCTGAAGCTCAAGACAACTGAGTGTGAGGATGAATGGAGAGCCCTGTTCCAACAGGCCTCATAGGGGCAAGTGGAACTTGTAGAAGGAAGTTTAACAAGGCCAGAGCCAGATAATTTCGCTCCAGAATCTAAACCCAAGGTTCCTACTAAAAGTTTGTGAGGGAAATTAAAATGTCCCCCCAAGACTGGCTTCTAGGGAGTAAGTGAGTGTTCATCCTGCCATAGTGCATTGTATCAGTGGGTAGAGACCCACATAATGAACAGGAAAGTATTGGACTCCCATCCTGGGAAGTCCTGCTATGTTCTCAAATAGAGGGGCAGGAGTCTCTTGAGAGCATAGGGGAGGACAGGCCAGAATGTCAAGCCTTTAATGCTGTTGCAGGTAACTATGTATCTTGTTCTTCAAGGAGTGAAGCTTGGTGGTTGCTGTGGGTCCTGAGGAGAGGGGCAGGAATAGAATAGATGGAACATGGGGCATTCTGGGGACATTGGAATTGTTCTATGTGATCTTGCAATGATGGATACAGGCCATGTTAAAATTCATCAAAATTTTAAAAAGTGTATGGTCCAAAATCTAAACCATAATGTAAATCATTGACTGTGGTTAGAAGCAATATTTCAATATTTGTACATCAGTTGCAACAAATGTACCATCTACATGTAAAATGTTATTAATAGGAGAGAGGGGAAAAGGAATAGGATGTTGGATATATGGGAATCCCTATATTTTGTAGGTGACTTTTTTGTAACCTAAAGCTTCTTTGAAGAGAAAATGAAAAAAATAAGACAATGGGGAAATAAATGGAAGAAAATGTCACTGTACATATAAGGTAACACATCTTACAGTGATGAAAGACATAATGCCAAAAAATTTTATTTTATTTTATTTTTTATTATTTTTTATTTCAAGATTTTTTATTTTTTTATTTTTTATTTGTTATTTTAAAAATTATCGTTATTCATTTTCTTATTAATTTTATTCAGTTATTATGTTGGCTTCATTTTTGAAGAAGTTTGGGATCACAGAAGAGTTACAACTGTGGCAGGGGAGGAATATTGGTGCAGGGTGTCAGTGATGGGGAATGCTTGGGAGGATGTCACCTGGGGCATACCTATAAGGCATATGAATGAGTTCAAGTGTTCATGGGACATTGTCATGGTGGGTGGAGTTTCACACAATAACAAAAAGAATATTGAATTCCCATCCTGGGGATTTCTGTCATATTCTCTAGTGGGACAGCAAGAATCCCCCAAGTATAGGGGCAGTGACTAGTGAAGGAGGATGGACTGTTGATGGGCTCTTGATATTGATGACTGTGCTTTTGAAATTTTTCTTTTGAAATTGAAACTTAGCCTAGTATTATAGGTTGCCCAAGAGTAACCTCCTGAGAGCCTCTTTGTTGCTCAAATGTGGCCTCTCTCTAAGCCAAACTCAGCATATAAATGCATTACCTTCCCCCCAGTGTCGGACATGACTCCTGGGAATGAGCCTCCCTGGCACCAAGAGATTACTACCAAGCACCAACTAGCAATGCAACTGGAAAAAGACCTTGACCAAAAGGGGTAAAGGGTAAAGACAAATGAATTTATAGGGCTAAAAGACTTCAAAGTGAGTCAGGAGGTCATCCCAGAGGTTATGTTTACACATGTCTCAGCAGGATCTCATTGACTGTCAAAGTAAATATTGCCTCAAATAGTAGGGCTCCTGAAGGCTCTGCAGACATCCAGGTACTATAAGGTAGAGAAGACAGCTCAGGAGTTTGGCACCCTGCCAGTGGGCCCTACTTTGGAATTTATGCTCCCCAGTGTGGCGGAGTTGGATTCAGTTGTGGTTTCCCTACAAATGTCTTTTCTGCACCTTCTATTAGAACTGATATTTAGTACTAGATTTGATAGGTTTCTGTCCAAGAGACTTAAATCTTTGGGCTTTCCATGTGCCATTTGGGCCTTGAATCTAACAGAGTTGGAACACCTACTTCCAGTTCATTGGACTTACCCAGGACAACTAACAAGGAGATGATGATGGACAACAACCATTCCAAGGAACAGAGAGGGTCTGCAACTGCAAGCAAGATAGTCCCATGCATCTGCCCCATGGGATCTAAGCACCCTCTCAATTAGAATCAGAGTGGGCATCAGCATCCCAGAATCCTCAGGATTGGGGAATGAACTAGAATAGACTTACTGTTATTCTACTTTAGACTTATTGTTATTCTATCAGTGGAAGAACTTTATCATTGATGTGGAGGCAGTGGCCACAGGAGCTTCTGAGGGGAAGGAGAGGGAAAAACAGGTCTAATATGGGGGCATTTCTGAGACATTGGAATTGTCCTGAATGTTATTGCAATGACAGATACAGGCCATTATATATCTTGTCATAACTTACAAAATTGTGTAGAAGAGAGTTTAAACTATAATGTGAACTATAATCTACACTTAGTGACAATGCTTCAATATGTGTTCATCAATTGTAACAAAGGTTCCACACTAATTAAGGATGTTATTAATGTGGGAAAGTGTGGGAGGGGTAGGTAGTGGGGCATATGGGAATCCCCTACATTTTTTTGTGTAACATTTATGTAATCAAAGTATCTTTAAAAAAAAAATTTTTTTTTTAAGTATATTAAAAAAATGTCCCCTGAGGGGCCAGGCATGGTGGTGGCCTAGAGTGGGGGGGAATCCTAGATAGACTCCAATCTCCAAAAGCATACTTGACAGTTCCTCTCAGGACCTCAAAGAAACTTCAAATTCAAAATATCAGAAACAAAAACACGATCTTGTCCTGAAAACAGGTCCTTCACCTTTCATTGCTCCCTAGCTCGGTAAAAGCCATCTCCATTTCTCCAGTCTCATGACCAAAAAGCCAGGCTGCATCCGTGTTCCCCTCTCCCCCACCCACCATAGAAAAATTCTTCTGAAATTTGACCATTTCTCTTCATCTCCCTCACAACACTAGTTCAAGCTACTCTCAAATTTCATGTAGATTCAGAGTTACCCTCCTAACTTACCACTCCCCATCCACTCTTATCCCTTACAATCCTTTCTCTATCCTGCTACCAGAAGGGCAAATCTGATCGTGTTGTGCTGCCGCTTTAAAGCCTTCTCATGTTCTGGCTACATTCCACTTGTCCAGCCTTTTCTAGTTCCACAGTGTCCCTGGACAATCTGTTCAGGTCATAGTGTCCTTCTTTTAAGTCCTTTCAAAAGGTTTCCCCACCCTCCCCCCCCGCCCCCTGCATGGGTGATCTTCTTCCTTTCTCTTTTAGTCTAGAAATTCTATCTCATTCTTTCAGAATTTTAGCTCAAACCATTCCTCCCCAGGAGAGTCTTTCCTGACCTCCCTGACTAGATTAGGTCTCCCTTTTCTGGGTTCTACTTGCATCAGGAATCTCTCCTAAATAGTTCTTTCCTCACTTGCAATTTTACATTGACTCCTATAATTTATTATGATTACTATTACTATTCTCTCTAGATTCTCAGTCCCATGGGTACAAAGTGAAGATCTGTTTTTGCTCACCATTGGATCCCCAATTCTCAGAAGAGAGCAAACAGGCCAAGTATTGTTGAAAATTATATGGATGAATGGGACAGGGCGAAACAGCCAGATAGAGACCTGGAGACATCTGAGCATGTTGACATACTGCCTCTGGTCTCCCTTACACCTGATTAGGAATAATTTTAAAATTATTTTGTTACAAATTGCTCCCCTAGGCCAGAAACTCCTCTGTGAATGTTCTAAGACTGCAACAGGGTGAGGTCCTTGGTATAATTCAATCAGAAGACAAGGCTTTGTGCACTGTAATTCCAGCATCTTCAGATCTCATTGATGAAATTAGGATTTTTTTTTCAGTAATGTATGTGCAATTTTAATGGTGTGTCATTTTTGAGGTGTGTAGAATATAAAAATTGTGAAACCTAGGACAATGGAGAAAAATTCTCATAACAGTGTTTATCATTTTAGGCTAGAAATGAAAAAGAAAAGATATTTTCAAGGTCTTATCAATGAGATAATCTAGAAGAATTCATTGTTAGAAAAAGAATTTTTAATCAGATGAATATCTACAAGTATTTTGGAGATGATACAAAGATTTCCTTATTAACATCTATTAAAATATATGAGGAATCATATGTTCTGGTTACTTTAATTTACCTCTATTTGCGTGTTTCAGAACCAAGTTCCTTCACTCCTTCTTTCCAAAGTCTCAGGTTTACTCTATCTTTTTCAAACAATCCACAATATTTATAATATGCATCCATACTACTTGAATTTTAAAGCCAATGCTCATTTGTTTACTTGATAAAGTCTGCTCTTGTTAGGTGTTTCAAGAAATTCCAGAAGATTTTGTTTTAAAGCACCAAAATTAACTACTGAAAAATAGACAAAATTTTACATGCAAAATACACACACACACATACACGTTCATATCTTCACAGTTTTAATATATCACTAATGATGCTAACATAACTCATTCACTGTGTCTTACTATGAGGCAATTCCTGTAATGAGCACTTCATGGACTTTATCTCCTACCACCCGCTACAACTTTGTCAAGCAGGTTCTATTTTTGTTCCCATTTTATCACCCTTTTCATAATTCTGATATGGATACTAGTACTTTAAAGGAGTAAATGAATTGCCCAAGGTCATATCCATAAATGGTAATAACCTTGGCTAAACAAAACATTAATTTAAATGGAACAATTCATATGTGAACAAACCAAATCAATGATTGTTGATTCATTTTAGTAGAGTTGCTGAGGTTCAGCTTTACCATACACACACATGCATGGAGACCTAAAATAACAAGGACTGAAAGAAGGAAATAACTACAGAACAAGATGCTGATTAGCACATTATCCTTCCCATCTCCAATAAGGATTTCTTCTTATCACACACATATAATTATAATTCCACAGCTCAAAAAATAACAGTGTAGAAAATATCAATTAATATTTTGTTGCAAATATATGGTGATTTGGTGTCTGATTAGAGTTGCTTACAGCAGAACAATCTTTCCTGGTGGCTAAATTTCAAGGAGTGTAACTCCCAAGTTTCAACATGAATAGATAAAATCATCAGACCATTGGCTGTTAGTCACCACTCATGAAAACCTTTATCATCCTGTTTATGTTTCTATTTCTCACAAGAGTTTCAGTTAGGTTCTTAAATGGTCTTATGTTGGGAAATTTTGTCTTTCCTGGTTTAACAAGAAGCTCCTTTAAGGGGGAAAATTTGCAAGGTAATTACCACGGAGTGGTCACATTATTTCAATTTTTGTCAGAGACCATCTTTTATCCTGTGGAAAGCATGTGTCCTCACTCCAATCTGCTTCTCTGTGCCAGTGAACATCCTTCTTTCCTCTAAGTATCACAAAGCACTTTGCCAGAAAGTAATTCTGTTAGATCTACTCTATAGAACTAAGACACTGGTCAAGTTAATGCCAAAGCTAGACTGGCAATGTGCAAGAATGTTACAATACAATCTGCATTTCTTCATTCAAATCATTAGTTAAGCAACCGTATTACTCAATTTACAATTCTCTTTTGGGGCTTGTGATATGTACTTCAAAATCCCTGAGCAGTATTAGAATATTTTCCTCTTGACCTAGAAAGGGGAAACTATCAGACATTTCTGCTAAATCAACTCCCAAAAAAGAACTGTTTGGGTAAATTTAATTATCCAACAACATCTCTATTTCTGTTTTCATTAAGAAAAAGGTGGGAAAATGAAAACACCAAGTTTTACCTTTGTCTGGTGCTTCTGTAATTGGAACTTATTCTTAGCATTGGGAATGGTTGCCAAAAATTGGATTCCAGATATTGTGCACTCAGCCATTCACACTGTCAACCTGCTTAGGAGCCCATAGATAGGCCCGCTCCACGGCTGAGTTTATTCACCTTTGAAATGACTCATAGCAGAAAGCCGACACCAACTCATTTATAGCAGCAGCACAGTCACTGCTCCAAGTTTTTAAAAAATAAAAAATAGACCCTTAGTGTAATAAAATGGAAATGGTAAGTGCCAGTACTGTAGTTTATTCTATGACAGTCTAATTAGAATACTTTGATATTCTGTAAGAGTGGGTGACAAGAAAAAAAGGGCAATTTTTCTATCCTGTTCTTACTGAATTAACTATATTGACTATTCTTTAAAAATCCTATATTCGGTACCTTGCTTTCTGATTAATTTTCAGAAAACTTCTCAAACTCAGACTCCCTTTTTTTCCAATATATCTGTAGAGATACTTGTGTGGGGGTGAAGCATCTTTTCAGGGGAAGTAACTAAAACAACAGCATTTACTTGGGTCCTTTTTTATTGATAACTACTAGAACTATATTTTATTCAAACAACAGTCCATCTAACTTAAAATAAATCTAGATAACAAGTTTCCCACACAGGCTACAGAAAGTAGTTTATTCCACAAAGATCAGTGGGATCACTTCCATTTGTCATGTTTTGCAGTAGTTAACAAGAGTGTAGATAACACGTATATTACTTTAAACACTAGAATGTTTTTTTAATTCATCATTTCAACTACTTAGTTATAACAAAGCACTGGCTTAAAATGCAACAGTGAGCCTCCCTTCTTTTTAAAATGCTACCTGCTTTTTTGACAGTTCTGAGCAATGCTTCTTATGGCTTTGTTTATCTTGCTCTAAATTGATGTGACAATTCATTTTTCATAAATAAGCTGAAGATATTTTTTCCTTTTAAGTAAATTTAAAAGAAGTTTGGAGGTATATACATATATACATTTTTTTTCATAAGTAGAAAATAGAAAATACCTCCAAAGTTTTGGCCTTCTGATATCTGGTAGAAAGCCTTGCAAAGCAGAATCCATTTTACAAGCAAAGTACAAATAAAATCTCTGGAAGTTATAAATTTTGCCTATTTTTAAATGCACAATTTTTTATATGGTAATGTTTGATGGTTTCTTTCCTATAATATTGGAAACACAATCAAATCATTGCTTTAAAACAAGAAAGCAAGTTAATTCAGGGGCTAATGGATTTTATATTAAAAAGTAAAAACTTTGAAGTGGCCTGTTTTTCATTTTGAGGTATCTGTGCTTTGAATTTACTCCCTAACTTCCTATATTCAGTATGGTGCAGTAGAAAAATTCCAGAGTGGAAGGCATGCGACTCCAGGTTCTAGCAGGACCTAACATTAGTTTTAGAAAACATAAACTTTTGAGAACTACCTCAAAATCTCAGTTTTCACAACTACGAAACTAGATAAGATGGTCTTCAAATCTTCCAGGACTACAACTCTGAGTCTATAAATTCATAATCCTAAGGAAGCAACTTGATATGAGTAAAATGCTTTGAATCCATAAGGACTATTTGTGAATTCTTGTATTAGCTACCAAGAGGAGTAGCTGTACATGACAAGATTTCAGGAAGCATAGTTCTGTCTGATAATAAAGGGTGTCTTTGGAATGCATTCTCCTCATTAATTAAGATTTTTCTTTCCTCTTTAATTGTCCTAGGGTATTATATACAATGGCAATTGAGTCTGCTTTTATTGACATATCTTTTCTTTCAGAAAATTGTTTATCTTAAATATAATCAATTTATGTCATCATATAAGTGAAATGATACATGCATTTTATTACCAATTTTATCTCCTACAAATACATTAAAAATGGGTTTCTACCTAGCACACAACATGTAAGATAAAATAGCTTATAGGCAAAATATGATGCATTTAATTAAACTGTACTACCATCCAGGAATCTCATAAAGTTTTAAAATTTATCTATTATGTAGGTGTGTAGAGTTATCTGTAGGTAAGCAGGGAGAGGAAAAACAAGGGACCTACTCATGAATATGGATTAATCTCTGATAAGGTTAACAATGAAATTCTTTATCATCCCAGCAAAAGGTATTATTTTATTACCTCACCACCACTTTCTTCTTCCATGTCTGAAATTTTATAAATAGCATATTTCTAAGTATTTTTATAATACTGGCAAAAATTTCACTATAACATTAACAATATAAAAGTATAAACAAAAACCACAAGTAAAAACTGAGAATATGAATTTAAAATAAGACAAAGGACTGATATCTTAATATAATATAAAGTTATTCAACAAACAGATAGGAAATAAAGATAGGATTCCTATAGCAACTAATGGAAACATGATCATAGTATCTATTCAAAAAATTAATAAGAACAAGTTTAAAAACTCTTTTAAAAGTTCAAACATTAATAAGAAAAGAAATCAAATTGACACTTCAAGAAATACCTTATTTCACCTGTCAAAGGAAAAAAGTATTAAAAAAAAAAAA
>JAQZBX010046538.1:0-20743 GCA_029593785.1 Cabassous unicinctus | reverse complement strand
CCCACCAGAAGGGAAACAGCAAATGAGGTGGCTAAGACCTACTTCAGCTTAGCCCCTTTAAGATGGTCCATGGACAACTTTTCCTCACCTGGGGCCTGGAAACCAGGTTCTGATCAAAACTTGGTAAAAAAAAAAAAAGTCACACTCACAATTAGAGCCAAAATGGAAGTTAATTTACTCTGTAGCTCTATCACTCCTACATCTATTAAAGTTAAAAGAATTTACAGCTTGGTGCACTTATCCCATGTGAAGCCAGCTGCTCAAGGAAGTGCCAGCTCACCAGATGATCTGACAAGTGCCAGCCATTGGATGGCCTGAAATACCTCTTCAAGAGACAAAGCTAAGTAGTGTCTGTGTCAAAGCCATCTTTTCCCTCTAACTCCAGCTCAAATGCCTATTGTTAGGGGGAGGGCAAGCCAAACACCCCTAGGCAAATCTCATCTGTTTTCACTGCCAGTAGTTCAATAAATGGCAATGCTTCTTATCATTTCTCCTCTCTACCATAGGAACTGGGATTGGCAATTTATACTTAACTTCATTGTCTATTGCAATCTCTCCCTATATTGACCAACAGCATAAAATAACTGAAGGAAGAATATTGTTTCCCATCAACTTAAGGAAGATGCAGCCTTTATAGGCACATGGTCTTTTCTACTTTTGTGGTCCAGTATCCTTAGAGGGACCATATATCCTCAAGATTCTAATCAAGTTTATTTCTTCCAGAATCAACATCATTTTAGGCATATGGGGACTTCATCCAGCTTCATCCAGGGTGCTGGATCCATCTTCCTCCAAACAAAATAGAATAGCCAGAGGGTTTTACACATTGTCAGGTAAGGCCTTCTGCCCCTAACCAGCAGGAAGTAATTACAGAAGAAAAACCATCTCCCTTCAGCACCCCTTTAAGAATAAAGTTGTAAACTCTGAGGGGGGAATGAAACAGGCTAGAAAGGGAATCAATAGACAGATCTGGAACCTGGCAAGAAATTCACATGGACATAAATACCCACAAGATTCCTGCTGGAAGATCCTCAAGGGAAATCCCATTCAGAATGAGATTTCCTCTGGAAGCCAGAAGAAGCCCCAGATATTCTCCAGGGGTCTTATCATTGGGCCCTCCTGGGGGATTGATGGGTGGGGTAATCAATCAGAAGAGCAAACAGCTGGAACTCCTCCCATGCCATTAACAAAGGGACAGGATGATTCATGGTTTCATATCATCACATAACATGCAGAACTGTGTGGGAAAGAGTGAAGACTACAATGTGAACTATGGTCCATACTTAATGGCAAAGCCCCAGGATGCAATGAATGTGTCACACTAATGAAGGATGTTTGTGTGGGAGGGTGTGGGAGGAGTGAGGCTGATGGGAATCCCTATATTTTTTGTGTAACATTTATGTAATTTAAGTATCTTATAAAAAATAGAAAATAAAAAAACTTTAAAAAAAGAACAAAGCAAGTTGGGAAGCCAAATCAGTCTTCTTCCTTTGTCTTGGTTCCTGCTTTCTGCACATGGCTCTTGCCATTTTTCCCCTGCCATGGTGGCCATGCAAGTATAACATGGACATTTATAATCTATAATGGGCAACTGTAGTCTATAAATAAACCTTTTTTTATCACTCTTCAGCCCCTTCTTTTCTACCAGAAACCTATGATCTGTTATTTTCTCCCATTTTTCTTCCCTCCCTACCTTAATAAATTACTGGCCCAATCAATGTGGCTTCCTCTCAAAATTCATTTCTTGTAGCTTAGTCAAGAACCTAGACAAAATCTGGCAACACTACTATGCCACCAAAGCATTCAGAGGCCAAATCTACCCAAATGCAGTTCAAACAAAGTTGTGAATGTAATAAACCTTTTAAGAGTTGGGATGTTATTGAGGAGAAAAGATGTGAATATTATATTAATAGCACTATATTTTGGAGCCTCAATGGTTTGGGGTGTTTGCAAAAATATTGAGATATTTATATTTGTTTTTCACACAAACTCCTTCCTCGGCTGCACGTTCTGAAGGTTGATTGCCTTTGGCCCAGGTTGAAAATCATGGAGAAAGACATGTAGTACATAACTCTCACTGCCAAGCCTGAGGCCTGCTACTCCAGAATCTTTTGGGAGACCTTAATGTCCATGGGTGCATGAGGTAATGACTTGATCATGGAGATATTTGCAAGGCAGAGAAGGGCTGGAGGTTATAAAATGCAGTAATTTACCTTTATATGCCAAGATAATAGAAGAGCAAATGTAATCAGGACAGTTAATGCACAAATTAACTTTTATCAAATATATATAAAACATCAACTATATCTAAGGTATATATGGTATAAGATGAAGAAATATACTATGCTGAAATAAAAAATTTCTTCATGCAAAAAGATTACAAATATTGATGCAACTTATTGGTGTGAGATGATAGAAAAACTCAAGAGAAGTTAGTTATAAAGGTAAAAAAAAAAATCCCAACAACATATAAAGGTGGGTGGCTATTAGAAGGCCTATATCCCCTTGCAGTGTATTTGAAAATATAAATTTTAATGAGACATAGGGATATGTTTTCAAATTTGAAAGTGGAGAAAGAGATAAAGAATTTGAAAACATTTCATCACCAGATGAAAATAATGATTGTTACAGGAAACAAGCATATAAAAAATGAGACATTCTAATTTCACCTTTCATTGAAGATACCCAAAATTAGACTAAATACTTCCAGATTTTGAATTTTCATCAGGAGAAACTTACTTTCAAGGAATACATCTGACATACAAAAAACAGTCTCTGACATGGCTCTTAAAGTGATAATTTATGTCCTGTAGAAATGTCAAACGCAATATGCAATAGTAAGTATTGAAAATCAGCATCATGTCTCCAACTTCAAAAACTGATTCCTCTTAATGCACAAATTTTACTTATTACAAATTTATCTTAATTTGGAAGTGGCATACATATCTTGTTATGTAAAATTCACTTAAAATAAAATTAACCATTTTAAAGTGTACAATTCAGAGACAATTAGCATATTCTCACACTGCAAATATCACCTCTATCAATATATCTATCTGTATATTTTAAACAACATCACCACAGTAAAACAGACATTTCAGTAAGCTGGGCTTAAAAAGAAGATCATAACTGGGTAATGAGAAATTGTACAACATGGCAATTTTCTCATTTGAAAACAGGATAAATTAAAAAGTGTATTTCAAAAATTTCAATGCCAAGTTTGCTTTTAGAAAAGCCAGAAACATAAAATTATTATAAATTGTGGATTTTTTTTAGTAAATAACATTTAAAATTAACATTGGGAGTTGTATTACCAATACTTATAATTATTTTGAACTTTTTTTCATTCATGCCAGCGATGCAGGAAAAATTAACCATTTAAAAAATGAATAAAAGTATATATATAGGGGTACCATTTTCCCTTTCACCTCTGGCTCTGATATGGCTCAGTCAGAACTGGCCAGTCCCCAACTTCTCCAATGGAAGGTTGCAATAATTTGCATATTCCTTTCACTATTGTAGATGCATTTCCTTTCTCTCAGAATCTCTGTCAGTATTTTCCCCAACAAAAGTCCTGAATCCATAAAAAGTCCTACAGCATGTCAGATTTTGAGCTGGTGAAGCCCTCATGAAAAGATATCTGATAAAATAAAACTTACAAAAACATTGCTTGAGAAAGTAAAGAATAAACCTGTTTCTGGGAAAAGTGGAAAAAATGAAATTTTAAAGAAACATACCTCAGAGAAGCCATGACAAAGGTCCCTCCTCAGCCTCAGGGGTGTAGAGGAAGCTAATTACACATGTGGACACACCTGAGGTTTCCCAGAGTCACTGTGGCTCCCTGTGGGTTGTGCAGAAATGAAGCATTTCTCCTTCCAGTGGAGGCTGCACCAGGGTCATTGGGGATGAACTTGGATGGCTTCCATCAAGGTTTATTCATAAAAGGCAGTTTGGTGCCCTCTCCTGGCTGGAGGTACACAGAAGGGGATGTTTTGGGATGTTCCTGGTGGTGAAAATGTGGCCCCTTCCCTGACTGTGGCTGAATCACTGAGATTGTGTTCAAGGTGTTCAGAGCCAGGAGACTGAGCCTGGTTGCAGTGGACTCCTCAGCACAGTCAACAATGAAGTTTCAGAAAGAAGGAGCAGTGGAAAGAGCAGGGGACAGTGAGCCTCCACCCCACACCCAGATCCCCTGCCCACACCAGGTATGGGCCCAGGTGTTGACCCCCTCACCCACTTATCTGGACAACCCAGGATAAAGTTCCTAGTGCAGCACAAAAGGTGTCTGTGGCCTCCCACATGATTCCCCTCTGGAACCCTACTGAGCTACAGTCCTCCCCACCTTCATTGCATCAATCTTCTGTACTGTCCAGTCAGGAGACAGCCACCATTTGTTGGTGTATTTGTTGGGGCTCAAGGAGGTTATCCTGTCTACAAGCACACTTCCAGTTGGAAGCATGGCAGGCCTATCCCACTGTTCCCAGCCGAGGGTGCACAGAGCTGCAGAGGTCACAGAAGTCCAGAAGGGGGACTGTTTAAGCCCAGGGGTTGATTGAGGCCCCTCCACCACAGCCTGTGCTTTGAAACCTGCCCCCAGGAATCCCTGCCAGGTATTCACTGTGTGTGTTTGTTGGTGGAGGATGAAGAGTGTGTTCCATGATGTAAGTAAAGAAACCCCTTTTGTTTTGTTTTTTTTGTTGTTGTTGTTGTTTTTATTTTTTAAAAGATACTTAGATTACATAAACATTACACAAAAAATATAGGGGTTCCCATATATCCCACTTGGCCCACCTCCCACATAAACATCTTTCATTAGTGTGACATATTCATGGCAATTGATAAACATATCCTGGGGCTTTGCCAGTAAGCATGGATCATAATTCACATTGTATTCTAAACTCTCTCCCACACAGTTCGGCATGTTATGTGATGATATAAAATGATGTACATCTGTCTTTGCAATGTCACTCAGGATGCTTCTCAAGTCCTGAAAAAGCCCTCGAATTACAACTATTTGTCCCTCTCCCTGCCCCCAGAGCCTCCAATGTCCACTAGCTCTACATCAATGTTGTAATTTTTTCCATTGCCAGAATCACAATACGTCTATAGAAGAATACCAGTAAGTCCACTCTAGTACTTAACCCTTCCCCCAATCCTGAGGATTCTGGTATGGTGATGTTCACTCCACCTTCAATTGATAGAGGGCTTATATCCCATGGGGAATATGGCTGGGACTATCCTGCCTGCAGCTGCAGACTTTCTCCATTCCCTGGGATGGCCATTGTCCATCATCATCTCCCTGCCAGTTGTCCTGGGTGAGTCCAATGAGCTGTAGAGTAGGAGTTGCAGCTCCACCAAGTTTCTGGGCCCATCTGGCACATGGACAGCCCAAAGACTTGAGTCTCTGGATGTATACCTACAAATGCTGGCACCAAGTAGAGGTTTAAATAGAAGGGACAGATGAGCCATGTGCAGGGAAGACATAATTGAGTCCAACTATCACTCTCAGGAACACAAACCCCAAATAGTGACCACTGGGAAGGCACCAAACTCTGGAGCTATCTGCCCTGACCATAGGACCTGGGTGTTTCCAGAGCCCTCAGGAACCCCATTGTTTAGAGTGATATCCATTTTGGAAGTCTATGAGATCCTGGTGAGATGTGCATAAGCATTACCTCTGGGATGACATCCCAAATCACTTTGAAGTCTCTTAGCCATATAAACTCATTTGTCTTTACTTTTTTCACCTTTTACTAGAGGTCTTCCTCCAGTTGTATTGCCAGTTGGCACTTGGTAACAATCTCTCTGTGCCAGGGAGCCTCATCCCCAGGAGCCATATCCCATGCTGTGGGGAAGGCAATGTATTCATATGCTGAGTTTGGTTTAGAGAGAGGCCACAGTTGATCAACAAGGAGGCTCTCTTGAGGCAACCCTTAGGCACTCCATAACAATAGGCTAGGTTTCAATTTCAAGAGCAAAGATTCATGAACCTAGTCATCAATATCAAAGGCCATCTGTGGATCACCCTTCACCAGTCACTGCCCCTACAATTGGGGGACTGTTGCTGCTCTCTTAGAGAATGTGGCAGAGCTCTCCAGGATGGGAATTCAGTATTCTCTTGTTCATTGTGTGAATCTCCACCAACTGTGACAATGCCCTGTGAACATTTTTGTATATCTTATATGTATGCTCAGGTGAGCTTCCTCCCATGCATCCCCTATCCCTGACATCCCACACCAATGATCCTTCCCCAACCCAGTTGTAACCCTTCTGTGATTCAAAGCTTCTTCAAAGATGGAGCCATTACAAGAGCTGAACACAATCAATAGCAAAATGAAATAATAATGGTAAGTTTAAATATAGGAGATACAATACATAATTTTTTTAAAAAACAAAAATAAAATGAAATTAAAAGATTGGGATATTTAAAAAAATGAAAACTATTTGAAAAAAAATTTTTTTTAAATTTGCCTTTCATCATTGCAATATCTGGTGTCCTGTCTGTACCGTGGCACCTTCCCCCACTCATTCCCCAGTGTCTCACTATTTTTCACTTTGTTTTCAAAGAAGTTTTAAGTCACAGAAAAGTCACACACAGAATAAAGGAGACTCTCATATACCCAATATCCTCCCACTTTCCTTGCCCCTATATTAATACCTTTCTATATGTGGATGGTAGCTTTGTTATAGCTGATAAACAAAGAGCAAAACGTAACTACTAAACATGGTCAATGGTTTACACTATTGTTTACATTTTAGACCATACTCTTATAAATTTTGATGATATTTACCATGTCCTGTGTGAGACACTGTAAGATCATGAAGAACAATTCTACTGACCACTAAATATCCCCTGTATGACATATTCTATTCCTTAGTCCCCATCCCTCTGGGGCCCATGGCAACTGCCTGGCTTGACTCATTGGATGACAAGATTCATAGTTACATGTAATTAGACTGAGGTCTTGACACACTGGTTTGTCCTCCCCTATTAAGAACCACCTTGCTATTGCAACACTCCCACCTGTCTATTTCTGAACAAATTGGTCCTCCCGAGAATGGGAGTCCAACTCCTTCCTGCACATTATGTGGGTCTCTTCCCACTAATACAACACATTATGACAGAATGATCACTCACAAACTCCCTAGAAGGCTGCTGCCGGTGCACTCTGTCCTGAATGTCCCCCTATCCAATGCCCTAAACCAGTAACCCTTCCTTTTCATATTGCCATAAAAGCATTCCCAAATTTGTACTTTCAGCCACATACACGCAAATCCCCAGAGTTCACCTGGTCCCTCTCCCAACCCTCCCCCCAATACCCGGGACCTTCTAATCCACCCTTCCCAATCTACCCACCTGTCAACCCTGCACCACACAAACCACTAATATCACTATCCTCCTGTCCTCTCCCTTCAATATGCTACACTCTTTCACATTATCATAGATTGCATCTGCATTGGTGATGCCATGAAACCTTCTCCTATCTTTCTATTTCTTGTAAACTTATCTTCCAGACAATAGCTCTCTGAGACTGCTAAATTTCCTTAAATCATATCAGTGAGGTCATGTATTGTTCATCCTTCAATGCCTGGTTTGCTTCACTCAACATAATGTCCTCAAGATTCATCCATGTTAATCCGTGTGTTAACACTTTATTCCTTCTTACAGTTAAGTAATATTCCATTGTATTTATACATTTTGTTTATCATTTTCTCTGTTGATAGGCAGCTGGGTTGATAATAACATTTGGCAATAGTGAACAATGCCAGTATGAACATTAGTGTGCATATATCTGTTTGTGTCTTTGCTTTCAATTCTTCTGGGTATATACCAAGCAGTGGAATAGCTGGATCATATGGGAATTCTATACTTGTGGAACTGCCCAACTGTCCTCTACAATGGATTGACCATTTTACAATCCCACCAGAAGTGGATGAGGGTTCCCATTCCTCCACATCCTCTTCAATACTTAGAGTCTGCTGTTTTTTTTAATAGCTGCCATTCTAATGGGTGTAAGATGGTATCTCATTGTAGTTTTGATTTGCATTTCCCTAATAGCTAGCAATGTCAAGCATTTTTTCATGTGCTTTTTAGCCATTTGTATTTCTTCCCTGGAGAAGTGTCTTTTCAGGTCACTTGCCCATATTTTAAATGGGTGGTTTGTCTTTTTATTTTTGAATGTGTAGGATTTCTTTATGTATGCATGATATTTGGCTCCTATCAGATACATGGTTGTCAAATATTTTCTCCTTTTGGGTAGACTGCCTTTAAATTTCTTGATAATGTCCTTTGAGGTGCAAAAGTTTTTAATTTTGAGGAGATTCAATTTATCTATTTTTTCTTTTGCTGCTTATGCTTTGGGTGTGAAGTTCATGAAACCATTTCCTATTACAAGGTCCTGCAGATGCTTCCCTACATTATATTCTAAGGTATTTATGATCTTGGTTCTCATACTTAGATCTTTGATCCATCTTGAGTTGATTTTTGTTTAAGGAGTGGGATGGTGTTCATCTCTCATTCTTTTGGATATGGATATCCAGTTCTCCATGCACCATTTGTTGAAGAGGCTATTGTCTCCCAACTGAGTGAGATCAGTGTCCTTGTCGAATCAGATGACTATATATGTTAGGATCTATATCAGAACTCTCAATTCAGTTCCATTGGTCAGTATGTCTATCCTTGTGCCAATACCATGCAGTTTTGACCACTGTAGCTCTGTAGTATATTTTAAAGTCAAGCAGTGTGATACCTCGAATTTCATTTTTCTTTTTCAATATGTCCTTTGTGATTTGGGACCTCTTACCCTTCTAAATTAATTTTGTAGTTTGTTTTTCCAATTCATTAAAAAAAAGCTGTGTTGATTTTTATTGGGATTGCATTAAATCTGTAGATTAGTTTGGGTAGGATAGACATCTTAATGATTTTTAGTCTTCTTATCCATGAACAGGGAATATTCTTCCATTTATTTCATTCTTCTTTGATTTCCATTAACAGTGTGATGTAATTTTCTGTATATAAGTCCTTTACATCTTTAGTTAAATTTATTCCTAGGTATTTGATTCTTTTAGTTGCTATTGTAAATAAGATATTTTTTTCTTGATTTCCTCCTCAGATTGCTCATATTGGTGTACAGAAATGCTACTGATTTTTGAGCATTGGTCTGATAGCCTGTGACTTTCATGAAGTCATTTATAAATTCTAGAAGCTTTGTTATAGATTTCTCAAGGCTTTCTATGTATAGGATGCTGTATTCGGCAAATAGTGAAATATTTACTTCTTCCTTTCTAATTTGGATGCCTTTTATGTCTTTTTCTTGCCTCAGTCCTTGAGCAAGTACTTCTAAGACAATGTTAAATAGAGGCAGTGATAATATGCATCCTTGTCTTGCTCCCGATCTAGAGGGAAAGCTTTTAGGATTTCACTACTGAAGGTGATGTTAGCTTTGGGTTTTTCATATATACCCTTTATCATGTTCAGAAAGTTTTCTTCTATTCTATATTTTGCAGTGCTTTTCATCAGGAAAGGGTGCTGTATTTTGTCAAGTGCTTTTTCTGCAACTATAGAGATAATCATGTGATTTTTTTCTTTCAATCTGTTTATGGGGTATATTACATTGATTTTCTTATGTTGAACAATCCTTGCATGCTTGGAATGAAATTCACTTAGTCACTGTGTATAATTCATTTGCTACTTTGCTGAATGGGATTAGCAAGTACTTTGTTGAGGATTTTATCCTCTAGGCTCATTAGAAATATTAGTCTCTAATTTTCCTTTCTTGTGGCGTCTTTGTTTGGCTTTGGTACTAGAGTAATGTTGGCGTGTAGAATGAGTTAGGCAATGTTCTTTCTACTTCTATTTTTTGGAAGAGCTGAAGCAGGATTGGTGTTAGTTCTTTCTGGAATGCTTGGTAGAATTCACCTGTCCTGTGCTCTTCTTAGTTGGGGGTTTTTTGATGACTGACTCTATCTCTTTATTTGTAATTAGACTGTTGAGTCCATCAATTTCTTCATTTGTCAATGTACACTGCTTGTGAGTTTCTAGGAATTTGTCCATTTCCTCTAAATTATCATTCCTGTTGGCATATAATTTTTCAAAGTATCCTCTTATGAAACTCTTTATTTCTGTGGGGTCAGTGGTGATATCCCCTTCATCATTTCTAATTTTATGTATTTGCATCTGCTCTCTGTTTTCCTTGTTAGTCTGGCAAAGGGTTTGTCAATTTTACTGATCTTGAAGAACCAGCTTTTGGTTTTGTTAATTTTTCAAGTGCTTTCTGATTTTCTGTTTCATTTATTTCTGCTCTAATCTTTGTTATTTCCTTCTTTCTTTTTGGGGTTAGTTTGTTGTTATTTTTCCAGTTCCACCAGGTGTGCAGTTAGGTATTCCATTTTAGCTCTTTCTTCTTTTTTGATATTTGCATTTCTGACTATGAATTTCCCTCTCAGAAGAACTTTTACTGTATCTCGTAGGTTTTGAAATTTTGTGTTGTCATTTTCATTCATTTCAAGGGAGTTACTGGTTTCTTTTGAGATTTCCTCCTTGACTCACTGTTTGTATAATTGTATGTTGCTTATCATCCATATGCTTGTGTCTTTTCTAGTTCTCTGGCCCTCACTGAATTCTAATTTCTTCCTTTGTTGTCAGAGTAATTACTTTGTATAATCTCAATCTTTATGAATTCATTGAGATTTTTTCTGTGGCCTAGCATGTGGTCTTTCTTGGAGTATGATCCATGTGCACTCGAGAAGAATGTATATCCCGCTGTATTTTGGTGTAGCATGCTGTATATGTCTATTAGGTCCATATCCTCTGATGCATTATTTAGTCTTTGTTTCTTTATTGTATCTCTGTCAAGATGTTCTGTCTAATGGTGATAATAGTGTATTAAAGTTCAACTATAATTGTGGAGGCATCTGTTTCTCCACTTAGTCTTTCCAGTGTTTGCTTCATGTATTTTGAGGCACCCTGATTAGGTGCATAAATGTTTATGATTGTTCTTTCTTCTTGAAAGATTACCCCTTTTACTAATATATAGTGTCCATCTTTTTCTCTTACACGATTTTGCATTTAAAGTCTATTTTGTCTGATATTAGTTTAGCTACTCCTGCCTTTTTTTCGTTGTTGTTTGCTTGTAAAATTTTTTCCAGCGATTCACTTTCAGCCTCCTTGAATCCCTGACTCTAAGGTGGGTTTCCTGTAGAGAACATATAGATAGGTCATATATCCTTATCTATTATGCCAATCTGTGTCTCTAGACTGGTGAGTTTAATTCATTAACATTCAGTGTTATTACTCTCAAGGAATTTCTTACATCAACCATATTTTCTTTGAATTTATGTATGTCACATGTTGTTTTTATTTCTCTTTTTGTCTTTTAGCTGTTCTTACACTCCCCTCCAACTCTCTCTTCTGTTTTTTTTCCCTTTCAACCTGAAGAACTTCTTTTGGTATTTCTTGAAGTGCAGGTTTCTTATTGGCATATCCTCTTAATTTCTGTTTTCCTTTGAGTATTTTGAACTCACCATCATGTTTGAATGCCAGCTTTCCTAGATAGAGAATTCTTGGCTGGAAGGTTTTTTCTTTGAGTACCTTGACTATGTCATACCACTGCCTTCTTGCATCCATGGCTTCAGATGAGAAATCAGCACTTAATTTTATTGAGCTTCCCTTGTATAAGATGGTTCCTTTCTCTCATGTTGCCCTGACTATTTTCTGTTAGTCTTGAGCATTGGACATTTTGATAAGGATATGTCTTGGATTTATACTGTTTGGGGT
Source organism: Cabassous unicinctus (assembly GCA_029593785.1). Taxonomy (NCBI): domain Eukaryota; kingdom Metazoa; phylum Chordata; class Mammalia; order Cingulata; family Chlamyphoridae; genus Cabassous; species Cabassous unicinctus. Next base: position 8,967 of record JAQZBX010046538.1, on the reverse strand, counting down.
GTGCTGTGCTTCCTGGTTATGTATGTCCATCTCCTTCTATAGGGTTGGGAATTTTTGAACCATTATTTCCTTCAATACTCCTTCTGTTGCCTTTCCCATCCTTTCTCCATGTGGGATGCCTATAATGTGTATGTTTGTGCAATTTTGTGTTTTCATTTAAATTCCAAAGTTCCTGCTGGATTTTTCTATCTTTTTTATCTATCTGTACTACTATCTGTTTGATTTCAGATGTACTGTCTTCTACATCACTAATTCTTTATTCTGCCTGCTCAAATCTGCTGTTATATCACATCAGTGTCTTTTTGATTTATTGGATTGTGCCATTCATCACCATCATATCCGTTATCTTTTTATATATATTTACAACTTTTCCAGTATGTTCTTCCAGTGTCTTCTTAATATCCTTAATATATTCCTTCACTTCATTAAGTTTGTCCATGATATTTGTTTGGACAGCTTTGATTAATTATTTGGTGTCCTGCATCTCTTCCTGTTTTTTAGTTTGTTCTTTGGACTGGTCCATGTCTTCCTGTTTTTTAGTATGGTTTGTAATGTCTTATTTCCCTCTGGTCATCTTTTTACCCTAATGGGTTTATTCAGTTGTTTAGCTTCACTCTCTGCTCTAGAATTTTATTTAGCTGTTGGTTTTGTGTGTGTGTTAAGTTTTCTCTTTGACACTTTGTTCTTCTTGTTCTATTTTCTTGCTGTTTTCTATGTTCCCTTGAAGGAAAAAGATTAGGACCAGAGAAAGCAAAAGAGGTAAGAAAAGAAAAAGGATAATAGCAATAATAATAATAAAAGTTAGAAAAGGGCCCATATAAGACTTGGTAAAATGCATATTTAACTCATGTAAGCAGTGTAGATTAATAGGAATAAAAAAGTGGAGTACCTACAATGAAATGGGAAACTGAAAAGAGGAAAATATATAGAATGATTTTAAAAGCCAGACTGATGAGGAGAGAGAGAAAGAGGAAAGAAAAGACAGAAAGAAAAAAGTTAATAAAAAAAAGGAAACAGAACAGAAAAGATAGAAATTGAAACCAGAAAAGCTGAGGACTAAATTTAAAAAGGTGGAATGTAAGTACCACAAGAGAATGCAGAATATAGAAAGATGAAGAAAGTAAAAGTTATAGCTTTGCTAGACAAAATCAGTATACATAGAAAATGGGAAAACAAGGAAAAAGAAGTACAGCAAAGGAGAAACAAGCTGGCAGCACCTAATTTTAAAAAGGGGGCATGAGGAGGAAAGAGGAAAGAAATACAAGAAACAAACAAACAAACAAAATACAAGAAATCAGTCAAACAATGTTAAAGAAGAAGAATGTTCCTTCTTGGGCCCTTGAGGTGCTTCTCAGGCTGCCTGTGTTCATCAATCATTTACCCTGCAGACTTCTCTCTGCAGGTTTTGAGGTGGGTTTTAGTGAGTAAACTAAGTTAAATTTTTAAAAGTAATCTCTTTTTTTTTTTTTTTTTGAAAAATAATGGACCCAAAAGAAGCTAGTACCAAAATAATGTCTATGTTTCCCTGTCCTAAAGTATCAGCTGGATGTTAGATATCCCAGTGGATTACTACTCTTAACAGGAGCTGGGAATCAAACTAGGGCCCTCATATATTCAAGGCAGAAACTTCTCCACTGAGCTGCCTTTCTAATTGGGTCAATTAGCTCTTCAGAAATCTATTCAGTCACTTTCCCTTGGGCAGGTTTGACTCACCTAGGGCAGCAAGATTCAGCAGGCTGTGTGAGCAGATTCCCCCTCTCCTCTCCTGGCCAGGTTGAGTTCCCTTTTCAAATTCAAATGGGACCCTGATGACTGAGTTCACCACACAGAAAGGATTCTCAACTTTCTTCTAGACCATCCCCTACTCCCAGGGGACCCTAAATAGGCTCTTGGAAACTTATTAAGCACTTCCCTTTGCCTGACTCCCCTAGGGGATTTAAAATTCTGGTAGTGCTCCGCATGGAACTATTAAATTGGCTGACTCCACCCTCTCTCAGGCTAAGCCTCTGTATCCCAGGGCAGTAAGGAAAATCTGGCTTCCTCAGCAGATTTGCCTCTCCCCTCAGCCTGGTGCCACCTCGAGCTGGCTGGTGTGCTCCACAATGCACAAAAGGGGCCCAGGCAACCAAACCCACAGAAAAGAAACCCCTCTCCACCCCTTGCCAAAACCCTCCCACACTTTGAGAATGCTCCCTCTTGTTGGGTGGCCAGCAGCACTCAGGGCACATGCTGACACCCTTCCCTGAGGGTGGGACTTAACCATCCAAGATATCCAGGCATGGGGCTAAAAACTCATGGTTTTATCTTGAGCAATCTATGTCCCTATCCAGCTCCCTCTGGATTGATGCACCAAAGGCTCCTGCTCCCTGGCCTCCCAGAACAGCTCATTCAGGCAGGATCCTCTCCCCAATCAGCCATATTTTGTGAGAGAGATGGTGAGCACCAACTCAAAGTGACACCATCTTGCTTACTCTGACTTTTGTTTTTCATTCTTATGAATTTCTCATGTTTGCTGCCACTATGTCACATTAAAATTGTCCCCAGGAAGTGAAAAATTAGCAAGTTAAATAGAATTTCAAAGATTATTCTACACTGAGAAAATAAATTATGTTCCTCAACAACTTTATATCATAGTATCTGATCCACCCTGAGGTAATTGGCACATATAATGTCCACACTCTACAAGGTGTGATCAAGTGTCTTAGGACCTGAGCTAAGTATTTGTCTCCACCTGTTGCTATGTCTGGAGTGTGTCTTAAACTCTCTCTGCAACTCTGTCACCATCTCTATATAAAGGGGATGAAAACTCAGAGGGCTACTTAGAGGTTCCTGTGGGAACCAAGCAAAGATCTCAGAATCCCTATGCTCCCTTTTAACTCTTTTATGGTCTGTTTTGAATTTAAATACCCTGTGAGCAAGTCTCAGAGTAAAAATTTGCAATATCAGAGTCTTCCTTTGATTCATTTTCCCACAATTCTTCTTTAGAGTTGTGATTTGTGAGGTTGTACCATGTTTTTCCATCCTCCTTTTTGTAGTAGTGACAAGGCAAATGAAACCATTTCTCTATGTTACTGCTATAGGTATGTGAAATTAGACTCCCAATGGGAAGCAACTGGGAGAGTGGGTATAAAAATTTAAATTGAAAACTAACTAGAAAACCTCACCTAGAGCAGTCTTGCAACAGGGGTTTGTTAGGGCCATAACTCAGGTCTTAAAAACATATTCTATTGGGCCTTGGTCCTTATCTCTCCACTCCATTATGAACTCTAGGATAGCAAGATAATCTCTTTAACATCCCTTTGAGTTGGGGACTCCCAAAGAAAACATAAAGTAAAATGTCTCCCTCCACTTAGTGATTCTCATATTGTTTGGTGGTGTTTTCTAGGTTAGGAAAAATTAGGGATTAGGTATCCCTGACTATTGTGTTCTCTGATCCCCTGTTGTTGTTAACCTGAGTTATTGTGGAAATGCCCACCCAAAGAATTCTACTTATGGATCTTTATACTCTGACTTTGAGAAAAAATGCTGGGGAGGCTGAGGTGGGAGGGGGAGTTGAAGGGTGAAGAAGATGTAGAGACCACAATATATGGAAACTGGGAGCTTGCAAGGTCCTAGAAAGAAGCCAGAGAGGGGACCAGAGAGGTATGGTCCGTGAACATCCCCAAGTAGGAGGGAAGTGAAGATAGGATGCCAGTTATGATTTTATATAGATGAATGTCATAGTTTTTTGAACAGATTATTCCAAAGATATTTGTGTTGTTCAAAACAAGAGCAGCTGCATACACCATAATGTACAGGATATACTGAATGTACAATATGAATGCACTTTCAAAACACCACTGTTGTTTCCAGAGCTGAGTCACTTGGGATGTGGCTAAACATGAGGTAAGACATTATGCACTATAACTCAAAGACCAGCTCTGTGTTCTTCCTTGTGGTATGAAGTCTCAAGATTGTTCTTGATAATTATGCTTAATAGCTCATTTTACAGAGCATTGGACAGAGTTGGCACAGAACAACTATGTGGGAAGTTGAAAATAATTAATGTATATTATATGTAAGTGTGTGTGTATATATGTAAGTGTGTATTGTGTGTATAAATCTATCAATCAATATATGAATGAATAAATATATATGTATATATTTGTATAAGTATATGTGTATAAATATATATGTGTATATTTTGAAATAAAAGGGAATGAATAATTTTTATAATAGGAGTGTTTACCTCTTTAAGATGAGTATTTAAAAAAAGATAATTTCTATTGATGCAAAGCAGGGACTTGAAATTTTCAGCCTCCAAATGTAAATAAGAATAGCTGGACCACCTAAGTCATGCCTAGAGGTTTCTCTTAAGGGAAAAGATGGGAAGGCTCTTTCTGGCATAATATTATACAACTCAGTAATTATAGCGGCACTGCCTGGATTTCAATACCAGTTCTTCCCTTCAGAGATGAACCACTTAGGGCAATTTACTTATCCTCTCTGTCCCTCCATTTACTCTTCAGAAAGTGGGATTGTGGTAACAGTGTCCTTCTCAGAGAGTTTGTAAAAATATTATTATAAAAATGTTTAGAACATTCCACTTAAATGTTAGCTGTAACTGTGGTCATTAGTTCTAAAAATGATCTTGACAGAAGATCACAATTTACAACTTTACAGAGAAATGAAGGGTCCAACTGCTGTGAGTCCTCTCACTCCATTCACATTAAGAAAATTCCTTACTCCTAAGGGTCCAGTTGCTGCCTTTACTAAAGCTTGCCTCTTTGCCTATTATTTAAATTTCTGTCCTCTTAGTGGCAATAGATTTTCATGATTCCTTGGTAAATGGACCTGCCACAACCTCCTATTCTGCTAAGATAGGTGAATCTTTTGATGAGGGCACTTCAGTTAAGGTTTGGCCCACCTCTATCAGGATGAGTTTCAATTAGAGGAGTTCTTTGTAAAAGAATGAAGACCAGGCAGAAAGAAAACCACAAAAGGAGCAACCAGAAGTTGAATATCAGTGGAACTTGTAATATCAAATTCCCATCCTGGGAGCTCTGCCACATAATCTAATGGAGCAGCAAGAATCCCCCAAGTACAGGGGCAATGACTAGAGAAGAAGGATGGTGCATTGACAGGCTCTTGATATTGATGACTGTGCTTATGAACATTTACTCTTGAAATTGAAACTTAGCCTAGTATTATAGGGTGCTTAAGGGTTACCTCCTGAAAGCCTCCTTATTGTTCAAATATGGTCTCTTTCTAAGCCAAACTTAGCACATAATTACAATAAATTTCCCCCAGTGTGGGACATGACTTCTGGGTATGAGCCTTCCTAGCACCAAGGATTTCCAGCAATGCAACTGGAAAAAGACATTGACCAAAAGGGAGAAAAGGTAAAGACAAATGAGTTTATATGGTTAATAGACTTCAAAGGGAGTTGGGAGGTCATTCCAGAAGTTATGCTTATGCATGTCTCAGCAAGATCTCATTGTCAGCCAAAATATGTACTACCCCAAATAGCAAGGCTCCTAAGAGCTCTGGAGACACCCATACACTATAGTCAGGGCTCAGGAGATTGGTGCCTTTTCAGGGGACACTACTTTGGAATTTATGCTCCCCATTGAGATACAGTTGGACTCAGTTGTGGTTTCCCTACACATAGCTCTACTGTCACTTCTATTTGAACCTATAATTAGTACTAGATTTGGTAAGTGTAAATCCAAGATTCTTCAATCTTTGAGCTGTCCATGTACCAGCTGGGCCCTGAATCTCAATTGAGTTGCAGCACCTAATCCCCAATTTGTTGGACTCACCCAGTACAACTGGCAAGTAAGAGATGATGGACAACCACCATACTAAGAAACTGAGAGAGTCTACAATTTCAAGCAAGATAGTCCCATCCATCATCCATATGAGATTGAAGCCCCCTCTCAATTAAATTTGGGGTGGGAATGACCATCACAGTATCTCAGGATTCGGGAATGAAATATGGCCTAAAGTAGACAACAGTATTTTACTGTAGATTTATTATGATAATATCAATGGAGGAAATTATACCATTGAGGTGGAGGCTGTGGCCACTGGAGGTTCTGAGGTAAGGGAGAGGGAAGAAAAGGTTTAATATGGGTGTACTTTCAGTACTTGGGAATTGTCCTGAATGATGTTGCAATGATAGATATAGGCCATTATATATCTTGCCATAACCTACAGAATTGTGTGGGAGAGAGTGTAAACTGCAATGTAAACTATAATCCATGCTTAGTGGCAATGCTTCAAAATGTGTTTATCAATTGCAATGAATGTACCACACTAATGAAAGATGTTGTTAATGTGGGAAAATTTGGGAGATGCCGGGAACAAGACATATGGGAATCCCCTATATTTTTTATGTAAACTTTATGTAATCTATCATTAAAAAAAAAAAAAAAAACAGAACCTGAAGAGTAGGGAGAGACTTGGAGACTCTGCAATGTGCCTTGACATGTGACAATCTAAGGGCCAAGGATGACCAGAAGCCAGTCCCAGAATGCCAGTCTTCTAGGAGAAAGCCATCACCTTGATGATGTCTGGATTTGGATTTTCTCTTAGCATCAAAGCCAGGAGCTAAAAAAATTTCCCATTGTTTAAGCCATCCCTTTGCAAGGTATGTGCTTGAGAAGTCTAAGAAACAAAAATGATCCTCAAACAATATTATTTAAACATATCAATAATCACTTCCAGCTTCTCTCCTCATTTCATAAACTGTACTACTATCTGACACATATCTTTGATTGATGACGGTTCCTTTATTTCTGTCCCTATGGTGACAGTGACCATACTATAATCTGGACTTCATTTCTGACATCTCTGTATGCTTGTGTCTTATGTAAGGAGAGATAAAAATTTTGAAATGAGAGTCTTTATTCTCCCTGTTGAACCTAAGGGAAGAGACATCCTTCTACCTCCCAGCTTTCTGAGTATTTACTTAAGAAAACCCATAATTATAAGTAATACTACTTTCTCTGTCCTTTTATAATGAATATACTTGAAATGTGTGTGAAATTTTAACTGAGTCTCTTACAAATTTTATCACACAAGATCTATACAAGAAATGAATCCATTTCTTTGCAATGTAAAAAAAAATTGCTCCAAATTTCCTGATAAGAGATGAGAATAAATTCTGGAGGTGGAGGTTTAGGGGAGTATGTTCCTGGCTCTAAACTGTAAACCTACCTATGGTCAGAAGATATGAGAAATGACTTGAAAATATATGTGAAATAAGTTGTATCTGCTTACTCACATAAAAAAGCTTAAAATTTCCATCTGTCTTTGAATATCTGCAGATTGCCTGTGGTGCATCACATTTTGCTTTAATGTTTATTCAGTGACAAAATAGTTTTTCTCTCTCTTCTAGCTTTGTAGAGAGGTTTTTAGGGTTAGGATATGATTTTCTTTTTATTTATTTATTTATATTTCCCCAAAAGTTACTGGCACCTAAATTAAAATATATATGAAATTGAAGACATTACCTTCCCCGAAACAAGTGAAAGTTATATCTCCTCCAATTTCCAAATCTTAATCAATGGCTTCATTAAACATCCAGGAATTAATTCTTGAAACTCCCTTTCAGCACCACAAATCTGAATGGAGCATTGTTGCTCTCTCTGCACTGAGTACTATTGTCATCCTTCATCACCTCTCAATCTCACACACACACACACGACCACAACTTATTCATTTTCCTTCAGTGTCAGTTTAAATGTTATTCCCTCTGAATTCCTCCTTTACCTGAACTCCCACCTATGTTAACCTTTCCCTTCTCTGGCCAAGTTCTCTTGAACAGAACATTACTTCATCCTCAGGCAGTACTTGTATTTTATTTATTCATTCATTTCATTGTCTCTCATCTTCCCCATGGAACTATTTGCAGAAAAATAGACCCCAGAATCTTAAAATAAAAGAGGTTACTCTCTGACCATTACATATGAATTAAATTCCTGGGGAATTACTTCTAAACAATAACCAAATCTGCCCTCAGATAGTCTGTCCCCAAAAGTCTGCACTGAGATCACACAATTATCTTCAGATTAAAATTCTTTTACAAAATAAAAGAGATCCATCTCTCTTAGGGAAAATTCTCACTGGTTCTCACCTGAACTCAAAGAGATGGAAAATCCAGGGCCACTGGGTCATTATTGAGGGTGCTATCATCACATACCAGAACTCAGAGCTTCTTGTTTTAAATTTTATTAAAGAAGTTGTGGGTTTACAGAACAATCATGCATAAAATACAAGATTCTCATATACGATCCACCAACAACAACCTGCATTGGTGTGGGATATTTGTTACCATTTACAAGAGCATATTTTTATAATTGTACAATTAATAAATATCCAAGGTTTATTTTACAGCTCAATGTTTATGTAGTATAATTCCGTGGATTTAAAATTATTTTATTATATTAATATTTATACAATCTAACGTTTCCCCTTTTAATCATACTCAGATCTTTGTTTCAATGCTGTTAATTGTGTTCTTAATGTTGGCTACCATCACCATCATCCATTACCAAAACATTTCCATCATTGCAAATAGGGACTCTATACCTTTTAAGCCTTGACTTCCCATTCCCTATCCCCACCCCACCCCTGGTAACTATATACCAGACTGTGACTCTACAAGTTTGATTTTTCTAATTGTTTCAAATCAGGAAGGTCATACAATATTTGTCCTTTCATGCCTGTCTTACTTCACTCAACGTGGTTTCTTTAAGGTTCACCCGGGTTTTTTAATGTATCAGGATTTCATTCCTTTTTACAGCTGACTAATATTCCATTGTATGTATATACCACAATATATACATTTTATTTATCCATTCATTGGTTCATGGACATGGATTGTCAAAGCTTCTTTCTTCCTCTAGAAAAATCACTATTGAAAGTGCCTCTTTATGCTGTTAATAACTTCATCACCATGCATAAAAAGGGCACACCCTGTTT
>JAQZBX010046537.1:0-20738 GCA_029593785.1 Cabassous unicinctus | reverse complement strand
TATATTCAATCAAATTCAAGACACTGGTTTCCCCTAACTCTCTGTGCATGAAGAACTTACTTTAAGTTTGAAAAATAAGTAAGATTCTTGTTTGCTTGGCTGCTAAGTCCTTGCTTTCACTCACATGTCAACACATGAATTTTACCTAATGCTAAGCCAATGCAGTGTTTTCTGCACTTTACCATCCTAAATAAGATTTGTCTTTTATTTGCTGCTATGCCTGTGTTTTAAGTTAAATTCATCTCGAAAACACTGGTTTCCCAGAACAGGCTGTGAATGCAGCAGTTAATTCAACTTTGATAGTTAAGTAAGTTTCTTGTTTGTTTGGCTGCTATGCGCTTGATTACATTCATTATGAATGTAAAAACACTGCTTTTACCGAATTCTATGCGAAAACACTGGTTTCTTCACTTTTCAAAACTATGCAATATACTCATTACATTGGCAGCTTTGCACTTATTTTCACCTACAGTGAACATCGAAACACTGCTATAACTATGCCAAAGCTGCCAGTTAGTCACTTTGTAAATCTAAGAAAGATTCTTGTTTCTTACATTGCTATTCATATGTTTTCAATTACAATCAACTTGAAAATACTGCTTTTCCCAAACGTTGGCTGAATCCATTGAGTTCTTTGCTTTAGAAAATGAAAAAAGGAATTGTTTCATTGCCTGAATTCCATGTGTATTTATTTTCAATCAACTTCAAAACACTGGTTTCACCTAACTCTCAGTGAATGCAGTAGTTATTTCAAGTTTGAAAGGTAAATAAGATTCTTGTTTCTTTGGCTGCTATGCCCTTCCTTTCACTTAGCTTTTACCTAAGGCTAAGCAAACGGAGTGGTTTCTTCACTTTCCAAAAGTAAATTAGATATGGTTTTATTTGTAGCTATACCTGTGTTTTCATTTAATTTCATGTTCAAAACCCAGATTTCACTTAACAGGGTGTGGATGCAGCAGTTAAAACAAATCTGAAAGTTAAGTAAGATACTTAATAGTTTCACTGCTGTGCACATGCTTTCATACTTTATCAACGTAAAATCACTGCTTTTACCTAATGCTATGCCAAAACACTCGTTTCTTCAGTATTGCAAACTAAGCATAATGCTCCTTTCATTGTCACCTCTTCACTTGTTATCACTTACAAAGAATGAAAAACCACTGCTTTTACCCTTCCAAAGCTGCCAGTTCCTCACTTTGAAACCTAAGTAATATTCTTCATTCTTACACTGCTAAGCAAGTGTTTTCAATTACAATCAACTTAAAAACACTGCTTTTCCGGAATGCTGGTTGAATGCAGGAAGTTATTTGCTTCAGAAAACCAAAAAGGAAACTAGATTCATTGTCTGATTTGCATGTGTGTTTACTAAAAAACTAATCAAAGGCACTTGTTTCACCTAACTCTCTGTGAAGGCAGTAGTTACTTCAAGTTTTAAAGGTAAGTAAGATTCTGGTTTGTTTTGCTGCTATGCCCTTGCTTATACTCACATGTCAACAAACGGATTTTACCTAATTCTAAGCCAATTGAGTGGTTTCTTCGCTTTAGATTCCTAAAGTAAAATTGTCTTTTATTAGCTGCTATGCCTGTATTTTCACTTAAATTCATCCTCCAAACACAGGTTTCCCTTAACAGACTTTGAATGCAGCAGTTAATTCAACTTTGAATGTTATGTACGGTACTTCTTTGTCTGGCTGCTATGCACTTGCTTTCACTCATTATCAATGTAAAAACACTGCTTTTACCTAATACTTTGCCAAAACACTGGTTTTGTCAGTTTTCAAAACTTTGCAGTACACTTATTACATAGGTACCTATGCACTTGTTTTCACTAACAATGGATGTCAAAACAATGCTTTTACTATGCCAAAGCTGCCAGTTCTTCACTTTGGAAATCTAAGTAAGATTCTTGTTTCTTACAATGCTATACATGTGTTTTCAATTACAATCAACTTGAAAACACTGCTTTTCCGGAATGCTGGTTGAATGCAGTGAGTTCTTTGCTTCAGAAAACCAAAAAGGAAACTTGTTTCAATGGCTGATTTGCCTGTGTATTCAATTACAAACAGCTTCAAGACACTGGTTTCACCTAACTCTCTGTGAATGCAGTAGTTACATTCAGTTTGAAAGGTAAGTAAGCTTCTTGTTTATTTGGCTGCTCTGCCCTTGCTTTCACTCACATGTCAACTCATGGCATTTACATAAGGCTAAGCCAAAGCAGTGCTTTCCTTTCTTTACAAAACTAAATAAGATTTGTGTTTTATTTGATGGTATGCCTGTGTTTTCATTTAAATTCATGTTCAAAACACTGGTTTCACCTACCAGGCTGGGAATGCAGCAGTTAATTCAACTTTGAAAGTTAAGTAAGATACGTATTTGTGTGGCTGCTGTGCGCTTGTTTTCACCTATTATCAATGTAAATACCCAGCTTTTACCTAATGCTATGCTAAAACACTGTTGTTCTTTTTTTTCAGTTTTAAAACTAAGCAACATACTCCTTACTTTGGCTGGTATTCATATTTTATCACTTACAATTTAAGACCAACCACTGCTTTTACTCTGCCAAAGATGCCGGTACCTCACTTTTGAAGGCTTAGTAAGAATCTTGTTGCTTACAATGCTGAGCATGTGTTTTCAATTGCAATCAACTTGAAAACACTGCTTTTCCTTAACGCTGGTTGAATGCCAGGAGTTCTTTGCTTCAGAAAACAAAAAAGGAAACGTGTTTCATTGGCTGATTTTCATGTGTATTCACTGGAAATCTATTTCAAGGCACTGGTTTCACCTAACTCTCTTTGAATGCAGTAGTTCCTTCAAGTTTGAAAGGTAAGTAAGATTCTTATTGATTTGGATGCTATGTCCTTGGTTTCACTCACACGTCAACACACGGATTTTATGTAATGCTAAGCCAATGCAGTGGTTTCTTCACTTTGCAATCCTAAATAAGATTTGTCGTTTTTTGCTGCTATGTTTGTGTTTTCACTTTAATTAATCTTGAAAACTCTGATTTCCTGTAAAAGGCAGTGAATGCAGCAGTTAATTCAACTTTGAAAGTTAAGTAAGATACTGGTTTGTTTGGCTGCTATGCATGTCCTTTCACTCATTATCAATGTGAAAACACTGCTCTCACCTAAAACTATGCCAAAACACAGGTTTCTTCACTTTACAAAACTAAGCAATATTCTCCTTACATTGGTAGCTATGAAATTGTTTTCACTTACAATGAATGTCACAACATTGCTTGTACTATGCCAAAGTTGCTGGTTCCTCACTTTAGAAATCTAAGTAAGATTCTTGTTTCTTACAATGCTATACAAGTGTTTTCAATTTAAGTCAACTTGAAAACACTGCTTTTCCCTAACGTTGGCTGAATGCATTGAATTCTTTGCTTTAGAAAACCAAAAAAGAAACTTGTTTCATTGCCTGATTTGCATGTGTATTCACTTACAAAAAATACCAAGACACTGGTTTCACCAAACTCTCTGTGAATGCAGAAGTTACTTCAAGTATGAAAGGTAAGTAAGTTTCTTGTTTGTTTGGCTGCTATGCCCTTCCTTTCACTCCCATGTTAACACACAGATTTTGCCTAATGCTAAGCCAATGCAGTGGTTTCTTCACTTTACAAAACTAAATAAGATTTGTCTTTTATTTGCTGCTATGCCTGTTTGTTCCCTTAAATTCATCTTCAAAACCCTGCTTTCCCATAACAGGCTGTGAATGCAACAGTTAATTCAACTTTGAAAGTTAGGTAAGATACTTGTTTGTTTGGCTGATTTGCACTTCCTTTCACTCATTATCTATGAAAAAACACAGGTTCTAACTAAAACAATACAATACACTGGTTTATTCAGTTTTCAAAATTAAGCAATATACTCATTACACTGGCAGCTATGCACTTGTTTTCAATTACCATGAATGTCAAAACACTGCTTTTACTATGCCAAAGTGCCGGTTCCTCACTTTGGAAATCTAAGTATGATTCTTGTTTCTTACAATGATTTACATGTGTTTTCAGTTACAATCAAGTTGAAAACACTGCTTTTCCCTAACTGTGGCTGAATGCATTGAGTTCTTTGCTTTAGAAAACCAAAAAGAAACTTGTTTCATTGGCTAATTTGTATGTGTATTCATTCACAAACCACTTGAAGACACTGGTTTCACGATCTCTCTGTGAATGCAATAGTTTCTTCAAGTTTGAAAGGTAAGTAAGATTCTTGTTTCCTTGGCTGCTAAGCCCTTGCTTTCACTCACATGTCAACACACAAATTTGCCTAAGTCTTATTCAATGCAGTTGTTTCTTCACTTTACAATACTAAATAAGATTTGTCTCTTATTTGCTGCTATGATTGTGTTTTCTCTTCAATTCATCTTCAAAACCCTGGTTACCCATAATCAGCTGGGAGTGCAGCATTTAATTCAATTTTGAAAGTTAAGTAAGATACTTGTTTCTTTGGCTGTTATCCACTTGATTTAATTTACTATAAATGTAAAAACACTGCTTTTACCAAATATTAAGCCAAAACACTGGTTTCTTCAGTTTTCAAAGCTAAGCAATGTACTCATTACACTGGCAGCTATGCGCTTGTTTTCACTTTCAATGAATGGCAAAAACTCCTTTTACTATGCCAAAGCTGTGGAATACTCACTTTGGAAATCTAAAAAAGATTCTCGATTCTTACAATGCTATACATGTGTTTTCAATTACAATCAACTTGAGAACACTGCTTTTCAGTAAACTTGCCTGAATGCAATGAGTATTTTGCTTTAGAAAACCAAAAAAGAAATTTGTTTCTTTGGCTGAATTGCATGTGTATTCACTTAAAAAAACTTCAAGACACTGGCTTCACCAATCTCTCTGTGAATGCCGTAGTTAATTCAAGTTTGAATGGTAAGTAAGTTTCTTGTTTGTTTGCTCTGCCCTTGCTTTCACTCACATGTCAACACTCAGCTTAAGTGTTAAGTGTTAGCTAAGGCTAAACCAAGGCAGTGATATCTTCACTTTACAAAACTAAATAAGAGTTTTCATTTATTTGCTGCTATGATTGTGTTTTCACTTAAATTCTTCTTCAAAACACTGGTTTCCTGTAACAGGCTGTGAATACAGCAGTTAATTCAACTTTGAAAGTTAAGGGAGATACTTGTTTGTTTGGATGCTATGCGCTTGCTTTCACTCATTATCAATGTAAAAACACAGCTTTTACCTAATGCTATACCAAAGCACTGATTTCTTCAGTTTTCAAAACCAAACAATATACTCCTTACATTGGCAGCTATTCACTTGTTGTCTCTTACAACGAATTACCAATGACTGCTTTTACTCTGCCTAAATTGCCGGTTTCTCTTTGAATCCTAAGTAAGATTCTTGTTTCTTACATTGGTAAGCATGTGTTTTCAATTACAACCAACTTGAAAACACTGATTTTCCTAAATGCTGGTTGTTTGCAGGGGGTTCTTTGCTTCAGAAACCAAAAAGGAAAATTGTTCATTGGCTGATTTTCATATGTATTCCCTTAAATCAGTTTCAAGGCACTGGTTTCACTTAACTGTCTCTGAAGGCAATAGTTACTTCAAGTTTGAAAGGTAAGTAAGATTCTGGTTTGTTTGGTTGCTATGCCTTTGCTTTCACTCACTTGTCAACACAAGGATTTTACCTAATTCTAGGCCAATGCAGTGGTTTCTTCTCATTGCAATCCTAAATAAAATTTGTCTTTTATTTGGTGCTATGCCTGTGCTTTCATTTAAATTCATCTTCAAAACACTGGTTTCCCTTAACTGTCTGTTAATGAAGCCGTTAATTCAACTTTGAAAATTATGTAAGGTACTTGATTGTTTGGCTGCTATGCACTTCCTTTCCCTCATTATCAATGTAAAAACACTGCTTTTACCTAATATTTTGCCAAAACACTGGTTTCTTCAGTTTTAAATACTAAGATATATACTCATTACATTGGAAGCTATGCACTTGTTTTCACTTACAATAAATGTCAAAACACTGCTTTTACTATGCCAAACCTGCAAGTTACTCACTTTTGAAATCTAAGTAAGATTCTTGTTTCTGAAAATGCTATACATGTGTTTTCAATTACACTCAACTTGAAAACACAGCTTCTCCCTAACATTGTCTGCATGCATTGAGTTCTTTGCTTTAGAAAACCAAAAAAGAAACTTTTCTAATTGGCTGATTTGCAGGTGTATTCATGTACAATCACATTCCATACACTTGTTTCCCATAACAATCTGTGAAGGCAGCAGTTAATTCAACTTTGAAAATTAAGTAAGATACTTCATTCTTTCACTGCTATTTGCTTACTTTCAATCATTGTAAATGGAAAAACACTGCTTTTACATAATACTATGCCAAAACACTGATTTCTTCAGTTTTCAAAACTAATCAATATACTCCTTACATTGGCAGCTATGCGCTTGTTTTCACTTAACAATGAATGTCAAAATATACTTTTACTTTGCCAAAGCTGCCGGTTTGTGACTTTGGAAATCTAAGTAAGATTCTTGTTTCTTGCAATGCTATACATGTGTTTACAATTACAATCCACTTGAAAACACTGTTTTTCCCTAAACTTGGCTGAATTCAGAGTTCTTTGCTTTAGAAAACCAAAAAGGAAACTTGTTTCTTTGGCTGATACGCATGTGTGTTCACTTAAAATCAACTTCAAGGTAGTGGTTTCACCTAACTCTCCTTGAATGCAGTAGTTACTTCAAGTTTGAAAGGTAAGTTTGATTCTTCTTTGTTTCGCTGCTTTGTCTTTGCTTTCACACACATGCCAGCACACGGATTTTACCTA
Source organism: Cabassous unicinctus (assembly GCA_029593785.1). NCBI lineage: Eukaryota > Metazoa > Chordata > Mammalia > Cingulata > Chlamyphoridae > Cabassous > Cabassous unicinctus. The sequence continues at coordinate 13,938 of JAQZBX010046537.1, read as the reverse complement.
ATGCTAAGCCAAAGCAGTGTTTTCTTCACTTTACATTCCTAAATAAGATTTATCTTTTATTTGTTGCTATGCTTGTGTTTACACTTAAATTCATATTCAAAACACTGGTTTCCTGTAACAGGCTGTGAATGCAGCAGTTAATTCAAATTTGAAAGTTAAGTAAGATACCTGTTTGTTTGGCTACTATGTGCTTTCTTTCACTCATTATCACTGTAAAAACACTGCTTTTACCTAATATTATGCCAAAACACTGGTTCCTTCAGTTTTCAAAACTAAGATATATACTCATTACATTGGAAGCTATGCACTGGTTTTCACTTACAATGAATGTCAAAACACTGCTTTAACTATGCCAATCCTGCCGGCTACTCACTTTGTAAATCTAAGTAAGATTCTTGTTTCTTACAATGCTGTACATGTGTTTTCAATTATAATCAACTTGGAAACACAGCTTTTCCCTAATGTTGTCTGCATGCATTGAGTTCTATGCTTTAGAAAACCAAAAAATAAACTTGTTTCTTTGCTGATTTGCATGTATATTCATTTACAATCAAATTCAAGACACTGGTTTCCTGTTACACTCTGTGAATGCAGCAGTTAATTCAACTTTGAAAATTAAGTAAATACTTCTTTGTTTGGCTGCTGTTTGCTTACTTTCACTCAGTATAAATGTAAAAACACTGCTTTTATGTAATACTATGCCAAAACACTGATTTCTTCAGTTTTCAAAACTAATCAATATACTCCTTACATTGGCAGCTATGCGCTTGTTTTCACTTAACAATGAATGTCAAAACTACTTTTACTATGCCAAAGCTGCCGGTTTGTCACTTTGGAAATCTAAGTAAGATTCTTGTTTCTTGCAATGCTATACATGTGTTTACAATTACAATCCACTTGAAAACACTGTTTTTCCCTAAACTTGGCTGAATTCAGAGTTCTTTGCTTTAGAAAACCAAAAAGGAAACTTGTTTCATTGGCTGATTCGCATGTGTGTTCAATTAAAATCAATTTCAAGGCAGTGGTTTCAGCTAACTCTCCTTGAATGTAGTAATTCCTTCAAGTTTGAAAGGTGAGTAAGATTCTTTTTTGTTTGGCTGCTATGTCCTGGCTTTCAATCACATATCATCATATGGATTTTACCTAATGTTCAGACAAGGCAGTGGTTTATTTAGTTTACAAACCTAAATAAGGTTTGTCTTTTATTTGCTGCTCTGCCTGTGTTTTCATTCAATTACTCTTCAAAACACTGGTTTGCCATAACAGGCTGTGAAGGCAGCAGTTAATTCAACTTTGAAATTTAAGTAAGATACTTGTTTGTTTCGCTGCTATTCGCTTGCTTTCATTCTTTATCAATGTAAAAACACTGCTTTACCTAATACTATGTCCAAACACTTGTTTCTTCAGTTTCCAAAACTAAGCTATATACTCATTTCATTGGCAGCTTTGCACTTGTTTTCACTTACAATGAATATCAAAACACTGCTTTTACTATGCCAAAGCTGGTGTTTGCCCACTGCGGAAACCTGAGTCAGATTATTGTTTCTTACAATGCTATACATGTGTTTTCAATTACAATCAACTAAGAAACACTGCTTTTCCCTAACATTGACTGAATGCAGTGAGTTCTTTTCTTGGGAAAATGAAAAGGAAACTTATTTCATTAGCTGATTTGCAAGTGTATTCACTTAAAATCAATTTCAAAGCACTGGTTTCACCTAACTCTATGTGAATGCAGGATTTACTTAGAGTTTGAAAGCTTAGTAAGATTCTTGTTTTTTTGGCTGCTATGTCCTTGCTTTCATCACATGTCAACTCACGTCTTTTACCTAAGGTAAAACTAATGCAGGGGTTTCTTCACTTTACATTACTAAATAAGATTTGTGTTTTTTTTAATGCTATGCCTGTGTTTTCATTTAAATTCATGTTCAAAATCCTGGTTTCAATTAACAGGCTGTGAATGCAGCAGTTAATTTAACTTTGAAAGTTAAGTAAGATACTTATTATTTGGTTGCTGTGCAATTCCTTTCACTCATTATCAATGCTAAAACACCAATTTTAACTGATGCTATGTAAAACACTAGTTTCTTTAGTTTTCAGAACTTAGTAATATACTCCTTACATTGACAGCTATTCACTTGTTATCACTTAAAATGCGTGACCAATGATTGCTTTTAATCTGCCAAATCTGCCGATCACTCAATTTGAAACCTAAGTAAGATTCTTGCTTCTTACACTGCTAAGCATGTGCTTTCATTTACAATCAACATGAAAACACTGCTTTTCCTGAACACTGGTTGAATGCATTAAGTTCTTTGCTTCACAAAATTACAAAGGAAACTTATTTCATTGGCTGACTTGCATGTGTATTCACAATAAATCAATTTGAATGCCCTGGATTCACCTAATTCTCTGTGAATGCAGTAGTTACATCAATTTTGAAAGCTAAGTAAGATTCCTGTTTCTTTGGATTCTATGCCCTTGCATTCACTCACATATCAACACACGGATTTTACCTAATTCTAAGCCAATGCAGTGGTTTCTTCACATTACTATCCTAAATAAGATTTGTCTTATATTTGCTGCTATGCCTGTTTTCAATTAAAATTTTCTTCAAAACACTGGTTTCCCATAACAGGCTGTGAATGCGGCAATTAAGTCAGATTTGGAAGTAAAGTAAGAAACTTGTTTGTCTGCTATGGGCTTGCTTTCACTCATTATCATTGTAAAAACACTGCTTTTACCTAATACTATGCAAAAATCCTGGATTTTCAGTTTTCAAAATTAAGCAATATACTCTTTACATTGGCAGCTATTCACTTGTTTTCACTCACCATGAATGACCAACCACTGCTTTTAATCTGCCAATCCTGCCGGATCCGCACTTTAGAAATCTAAGTAAGATTCTTGTTTCTTACAATGCTATACATGTGTTTTCAATTACAATTAACTTGAAAACACTGCTACTCCCTAACGTTGGCTGAATGCATTGAGTTCTTTGCTTTTTAAAACCAAAAAAGAAACTTGTTTCTTAAGCTGAATTGCATTTGTATTCATTTACACTCAACTTCAAGACACTGGTTTCACCTAACTCTCTATGAATGCAATGTTTACTTCAAGTTTGAAAGGTAAGAAAGATTCTTTTTTGTTTGGCGGTATTCCCTTGCTTTCACTCACATGTCAACACAGAGATTCTGCATAAGGCTAAGCCTATGTGGTGGTTTCTTCACTTTACAATACTAAATATGATTTATGTTTTATTATATGCTATGCCTGTGTTGTCATTTAAATTCATTTTTAAAACACTGGTTTCTACTAACAGGCTGTGAATGCAGCAGTTAATTCAACCTTGAAAGTTAAGTAAGATACTTATTTCTTTCATGGCTGTGCACTTGCTTTCACTCATTATCAATGTAAAAACACTTCTTTTAACTAATGCTATGCCAAACCACTGGTTTCTTCAATTTTCAAAACTAAGCAATATACTCTTTACATTGACAGCTATTCACTGTTTATCACTTACAACGAATGACCAACCACCCTTTTACTCAGCCAAAGCTGCTGGTTCCTCACTTTGGAAACCTAAGTAAGATTCTTGTTTCTTACACTGCTAATCATGTGTTTTCAATCACAATCATCTTGAAATACTGCTTTTCCTGAACACAGGTTGAATTCAAGGAGTTCTTTGCTTCAGAAAACCAAAAATTAAACTTGTTACATTGGCTGATTCACATGTGTATTCACTTAAAATGAATTTCAAGGCACTGGTTTCACCTAATTCTCTGAAAAGGCAGTAGTTACTACAAGTTGAAAGGTAAGTAAGATTCTTGATTTTTTGGCTGCTATTCCCTTGCTTTCACTCAGATGTTAACACCCGGATTTTACCTAATTCTGAGCCAATGCAGTGTTTTCTTCACTTTAAAAACCTAAATATGATTTGTCTTTTATATGTGCTATGGCTGTGTTTTCATGTAGATTCATATTCAAACACGAGTTTCCCTTAACAATATGTGAATGCAGCAATTAATTCAACTTTGAAAATTAGTAAGATACTTGTTTGTTTGGCTGCTATGTGCTTGCTTTCACTCAGTATCATTGTAAAAACACTGCTTTTACATAATACTATGTCAAAACACTTGTTACTTCAGTTTTAAAAACTAATTAATATACTCGTTATATTGGCAGCTAAGCACTTGTTTTCACTTACAATGAATGGTTAAACAATGCTTTTACTATGCCAAAGCTGCCGGTTCCTGACTTTGGAAATCTAAGTAAGATTCTTGTTTCTTACAATGCTATACATGTGTTTTCAATTAATTTCAACTTGAAAACACTGCTATTCCCTAACGTTGGCTGAATTCATTAAGTTCTTTGTATCAGAAAAGCAAAAAAGAAACTTTTCATTGGCTAATTTGCATGTGTATTCATTTACAATCAACTTCAAAACACTGGTTTCACCTAGCACTCTGTGAATGCAGTAGTTAATTCAAGTTTCAAAGGAAAGTAAGATTCTTGTTTGTTTTGCGCTGTGCCCTTGCTTTCACTCACATGTCAACACACAGTTTTCACCTAAGGCTCAGCCAAAGCAGTGATTTCTTCACTTTACAATCCTAAATAAGATTTGTCTTTTATTTGCTTCTATGCCTGTGTTTTTATTTAAATTCATCTTCAAACACTGGTTTCCCTTAACTGTCTGTGAATGCAGCAGTTAAAACAATTTTGAAAGTTATGTAAAGTACTTTTTGGCTACTATGTGATTGCTTTAACTCATTATCAATGTAAAAACAATGCCTTTACCAAATACTATTCCAAAAGACTGGTTAATTTCGTTTTCAAAACTAAGCAATATACTCATTACATTGTTTTCCCTTAACAATGAATGTCAAAACACTACTTTTACTATGCCAAAACTGCCGGTTCCTCACATTGGAAATCTAAATAAAATTCTTGTTTCTTACAATGCTATATATGTGTTTTCAATTACAATCAACTTGAAAACCCTGCTTTTCACCTAGCCTTTTTGAATTCAGAGTTCTTTGGTTTAGAAAACCAAAAAAGAAATTTGTTTCATTGACTGGCATGTGAATTCCTTTACAATCAACTTCAAGACACTGGTTTCACCTAACTCTCTATAAATGCAATAGGTACGTCGTGTTTGAAAGGTAAGTAAGATTCTTGTTTGTTTGGCTGCTATGCCCTTGATTTCATTCACATGTCAACACACAGCTTTTTCCTAAGGCTAAGCCAATGCTGTGGATTCTTCATTTCCCACTAATTAGATTAGTGTTTTATTTGATGTTATACCTGTGTTTTCATTTAAATTCATGTTCAAACACTGGTTTCTCCTAACAGGCTATGAATGCAGCAGTTAATTCAACTTTGAAACCTATGTAAGAAACTTATTTGTTTGTCTGCTGTGCACTTGCTTTCACTCATTATCAATGTAAAAACACTGCTTTTACTTAATGCTATGCCAAAACACTGGCTTATTCACTTTTCCATACTAAGCAATGTACTTCTTACATTGGCATCTATTTACATGTAACCACTTACAACGAATGACCAACCACAGATTTTACTCTGACAAAGCTACCAGTTCCTCACTTTTGTAAACTAAGTAAGATTCTTGTTTCTTATGCTGTTAAGCAAGCGTTTTCAATTACAGTCAATTTGAAAACACTGTTTTTCCTGAACGCTTGTTGAATGCTGTGGGATTTTCTTTGCTTCAGAAAATCAAAAAGGAATCTTGTTTCATTGGCTGATTTGCATGTGTATTCACTTAAAATCAATTTCAAGGCACTGGTTTTACCTAACTCTCTTTAAATACAGTAGTTACTTCATGTTTGAAAAGTAAGTAAGATTCTTGTTTGTTTGGATGCTATGCTCTTCCTTTTACTCCCATGTCAACACACAGTTTTAAAAAATGCTAAGCCAATTCAGTGGTTTCTTCACTTTAAAAACTAAATAAAATTTGTGTTTCATTTGCTGGTATGCCTATGTTTATATTTAAATTCATATTCAAATCACTGGTTTCCCATTATAGGCTGTGAATGCAGCAGTTAACTTAACTTAGAAAGTTAAGTAAGATACTTATTTGTTTTGCTCTTAAACACTTGCTTTCACTCATTATCAATGTAAAAACACTGCTTTTACCTAATGCGATGTCAAAACACTGGTTTCTTCAATTTTCAAAACTAAGCAATATACTCATTACATTGGCCACTATGCACTTTTATCACTTACAATGAAAGACAAAACAGTGCTTTTACTATGCCAAAGCTGCCGGTTCCTCACTTTGGAAATCTAAGTAAGATTCTTGTTTCTTTCAATGCTATACATGCGTTTTCAATTGCAATCAAGTTGAAAAATTGCTTTTCCCTAACATTGGCTGAATTCAGTGTGTTCTTTGCTTCAGAAACCGAAAAAGGAAACTTGTTTCATTGGCTGATTTGCATGTGTATTCATTAACAATCAACTTCAAGACGCTGGTTTCACCTAACTCTCTGTGAATGCAATAGTTACTTTAAGATTGAAAGGTACGTAAGATTCTTGTTTGCTTGGCTGCTATGCCCTTGCTTTCACTCCCATGTCAACAAACAGGTTTTACCTAAGGCTAAGCCAATGCAGTGGTTTCTTCACTATAAAAAACTAAATAAGATTTGTGTTTTATTTGATGCTATGTTTGTGTTTTCATGTAAATTCGTGTTCAAAATACTGGTTTCACCTAACAGGCTGTGAAAACAGCAGTTAAGTCAGCTTTGAAATTTAAGTAAGATACTTTTTTTGTTTGGGTGCTGTGCACATCCTTTCACTCATTATCAATGTAAAAACACTGCTTTTTCTAATGCTATGACAAAACAATGATTTCCTCAGTTTTCAAAACTAAGCAATATGCTCCTTACAATGGCAGCTATCCACTTGTTATCACTTACGATGAATGACCAATGACAGTTTTACCCTAAAATACCTGCTGGTTCCTCACTTTTGAAACCTAAGTAAGATTCTTGTATCTTACACTGCTAAGCAGGTGTTTTCAAATACAATCAATTTGAAAACACTGCATTTCCTGAATGCTGGTTGAATGCAGTGAGTTCTTTGCTTCAGAAAACGAAAAAGGAAACTTGTTTTATTGTCTGATTTGCATGTATACTCACTTAAAATCAATTTAAAAGCACTGGATTCACCTAACTCTCTGTGAATGCAGTTGTTACTTCAAGTTTGAAAGGTAAGCAAGTTACTTTTTTTGCTGTTATGCCCTTGCTTTCACTCACATGTCAACACAATGATTTTACCTAATGCTCAGACAATGCAGTGGTTTATTTAGTTTACAAACCTAAGTAAGTTTTGTCACTTATTGGCTGCTATGCATGTGTTTTCGCTTAAAATCATCTTTAAAACACTGGTTAGCCTAACAGGCTGTGAATACAGCTGTTAATTCAACTTTGAAAGTTAAGCAAGATACTTGTTTGTTTCGCTGCTCTGTGCTTGCTTTCACTCATTATCAATGTAGAAACACTGCCTTTACCTAATACTATGGCAAAACACTGGTTTCTTCAGTTTTTAAAACTAAGCAATATACTCATTAAATTAGCAGCTATGCATTTGTTTTTATTTAAATTGAATGTCAAAACACTGCTTTTACTATGCCAAAGCTCCTAGTTCCCCACTTTGGAAATCTAAGTAAGATTCTTGTTTTTTACATGCAATATATATGTTTTCAATTACAACCAACTTGAAAACATTGCTTTTGCCTAATGTTGGGGAAGTCATTGAGTTCTTTGCTTCAGAAAACCAAAAAAAGAAACTTGTTTCATTGGCTGATTTGCATGTGTTTTCATTTACAGTAAAACTCAAGACACTGGTTTCATGTAACTTTCTGTGAAAGCAGTAGTTACTTCAAGTTTGAAAGGTATGTAAGATTCTTGATTGTTTAGCTGCTATGGCTTTGCTTTCACTCACATGTCAACACACAGCTTTTACCTAAGGCTAAGCAAATGCAAAGGCTTCTTCCCTTAACAAAACTGTTTAAGATTTGTGTTTTATTTGATGCTATGCCTGGGTTTTCATTTAAATTCATGTTCAAAACACTGGTTTCACCTAACAGGCTGTGAATGCAGCAGTTAATTAAGCTTTGAAAGTTAAGTAATGTGTTTATTTGTTTGGGTGCTGTGTGCTTCCTTTCACTAATTATCAATGTAAAAACAATGCTTTTCCTAATGCTATGCCAAAACACTGGTTTCTTCAATTTTCAAAACTGAGCAATATGCTCCTTTCATTGGACGCTATTCATGTGTTTTCATTTAAAACGTATGACCAAACATATTTTGCTTTGCCAAAGTTGCCAGTTCCTCAATTTTGAAGCCTAAGTAAGATTCTGGTTTCTTACACTCCTAAGCATGTGTTTTCAAATTCAATCAATATGATAACACTGCTTTCCTGAACGCTGTTTCAATGCAGTGTGTTCTTTGCTTCAGAAAACCATAAAGGAAACTTGTTTCAATGGCTGATTTCCAAGTGTATTCAATTAAAATCAATTTCAAAGCACTGGTTTCATCTAACTGTTTGTGATTGCAGTAGTTACTTCAAGCTTGAAAGATATGTAAGATTCTTGTTTGTTTGGCTGCTATGCCCTTGCTTTTACTCACATGTCAACACACAGCTTTTACCTTAGGCTAAGCCAATGCAGTGGTTTCTTCACTTTACAAAACTAAATAAGTTTTGTGTTTTATTTGATGCTATGCCTGTGTTTTCATTTAAATTCATGTAAAAACACTGGTTTATCCTAAAAGACTGTGAATGCAGCAGTAAATTCAACTTTGAAAGTTAAGTAAGATTCTTATTTGTTTGAGTTCTGTGCACTTCCTTTCAATAATTATCAATGGAAAAACACTGCTTTCACCTAATCCTATGCCAAAACACTGGTTCCTTCCGTTTTCAAAACTAAGCCATACCCTCATTACATTGGCAGATATGTTTTTGTTTTCACTTACAATGAATGTCAAACACTCCTTTTACCAAAGATGTGAGTTCCTCACTTTGGAAATCTAAGTAAGATTCTTGTTTCTTACAATGCTATACATGTGTTTTTAATTACAATCACCTTGAAAACACTCCTAATCCCTAATATTGACTAAATACATTGAGTTCTTTGCTACAGAAAAACAAACTTGTTTAATTGGCTGAATTGCATGTGTATTCATTTACAATCAACTTCAAGACACTGGTTTCACCTAACTCTCTGTGAATGCAGTAGTTATTTAAAGTTCAAAAGGTATGTAAGAATACTGTTTGTTTGGCTGCTATGTCCTTGCTTTCAATCACATGTCAACTCACAGATTTTACCTTACGCTAAGCCAATGCAGGGGTTTCTTCACTTTACAAAACTAAATAAGATTTGTATTTTATATGATGCTTGCCCTGTGTTTTCATTTAAATTCATGTTCAAAACTGTGATTTCAACTAAGAGGCTGTGAATGCAGAATTTATTCTGCATTGAAAGTTAAGCAAGATACTTATTTGTTTGGCTGCTGTGCACTTGCATTCACTCATCATCAATGTAAAAACACTGCTTTTACCTAATGCTATGCCAAAACACTGGTTTATTCAGTTTTGAAAACTAAGCAGTATACTCCTTACATTGGCAGCTATTCACTGGTTGTCACTTACAATGAATGACCAACAACTGCTTTTATGCTACCAAAGCTGTCGGTTCCACAACTTGAAACCTATGTAAGATTCTTGTTTTTACAATGCTATACATTTGTTTTCAATTACAATCAACTTGAAAACACTGCTTATCCTGAACACTGGTGGAATGCAGGAAGTTCTTTGCTTCAGAAAACCAAAAAGGAATCTTCTTTCATTGGCTGATTCGCATGTGCATTCACTTATTTTTTTAAAAAAATGTTTATTGATTGATTTACTTAGCCCCTCCCTGGTGTGGTTATTTATGTTTCTGCTTCTCTCCCTATTGCTGTGAGATCCTGCTTCATCTGCCCACTGCCCCGCTAGGGCCGGCCTGCCCTCAAAAGAAGGCCCTGGCAAGTGAACCTGGGGCCTCCCATATGATAAATGGGAGCTCTATTGAATGAACCACACCTGCTGTCCTGTTTATTTAGATAAAATAAATTTCAAGGCACTGGTTTCACCAAACTCTCTGTGAATGCAGTAGTTACTTCAAGTTTGAATGGTAAGTGAGATTCTTGTTTGTTTGGCTGCTATGCACCTGCATTCACTCACATGTCAACACAGGGATTTTATCGAATTCTAAGCAAATGCAGTGGTTTCTGCACCTTATAATCCTGATTAAGATATGTCTTTTATTTGCTGCTATGCCCATGTTTTCACTTAAATTCATCTTCAAAACACTGGTTTCCCTTTACAGTCTGTGAATGTAGCAGTTAATTCAATTTTGAAACTTATGTAAGGTACTTGTGTGTTTGGCTGCTATGCGATTGCTTTAACACTTTATCAATGTGAAAACACTGCTTTTACCGACTACTATGACAAAACACTCATTTTTTCAGTTTTCAAAACTGAGGAATATACTCATTTATTTTGCAGCTATGCACTTGTTTTCACTTACAATGAATTTCAAAACACTGCTTTTACTATGCCAAAGCTGCCGGCTCCTCACTTTGGAAATCTAAGTAAGATTCTTGTTTCTTACAATGATAGGCATGTGTTTTCAATTAAATTAAACTTGAAAACACTGCTATTCCTGAATACATTGAGTTCTTTGATTCAGAAAAAAAAAAGAAACTTGTTTCATTGGCTGATTTGTATATGTATTCATTTACAATCACCTTCAAGACATTTCTTTCATCTAACTCTCTGTGAATGCAGTAGTGATTTCAAGATTAAATCATAAGTAATATTCTTGTTTGTTTGGCTGCTATACCTTCTTTTCACTCACATATCAACTCACAGTTTTACCTAAGGCCAAGCCAATGCAGTAGTTTCTTCACTTTAAAAACTAAATAAGATTTGTGTTTTATATGATGCAAGGCCTGGGTTTTCATTTAAATTCATGGTCATAACACTGGTTTCAACTAACAGGCTGTGAATGCAGCAATTAATTCAACTTTGAAAGTTAAGTTAGATATTTATTTGTTTGGCTGATGTGCGCTTGCTTTCACTGATTATCAATGTTAAAACACTGCTTTAATCTAATGCCTTGCCAAAACACTGGTTTCTTCAGTTTTCAAAACTAAGCAATATACTCTTTACATTGGCAGCTATTCTCTTGTTATCACTTACACGAATGATGAACCGCTGCTTTTAATGTACCAAAGCTGCTGGTACCTCACTTTTGGAAAATAGGTATGATTCTTGTTTCTTACACTGCTAAACATGTGCTTTCAATTACAATCAACTTGAAAACACTGCTTTTCCTGAACACTGGTTCAATGCAGGGAGATCTTTGTTTCAGAAAACCAAAAAGGAAACTTGTTTCATTGGCTGATTGCCATGTGTATTCACTTAAAATCAATTTCAAGGCACTGGTTTCACCTAACTCCCTGAGAAGGCAGTAGTTACTTCAAGTTTGAAAGTAACGTAAGATTCTTGTTCGATTAGGTGCTATACACTTCCTTTCAATCACATGTCAACACACGAATTTTACCTTAAGCTAAGCCAATGCTGTGGTTTCTTCACTTTAAAATCTGAAATATGATTTGTCTTATAATGGTTGCTATGCCTATGTTTTCACTTAAATTCATCTTCAAAACAATGATTTCCCTAAACAGCCTGTGAATGCAACAATTAATTCAACTTTAATAGTTATGTAATGTACTTGTTTGTTTGGCTGCTATGTGCTTGCTTTCATTCATTATGAATTTAAAAACACTGCTTTCACCCAATACTATGTCAAAACATAGGTTTCTTCAGTTTTCAAAACTAAGCCATATACTCATTGCATTGGCAGCTATGCACATATTTTCACTTACATTGAATGTCAAAACACTGCTTTTACTTTCCCAAAGCTGCCGATTCCTCACTTTGGAAATCTAAGTAAGATTCTTGTTTTTTACACTGCTAAGCATGTGTTTTCAATTAAAATTACCTTGAAAACACTGCTTTTCCTGAACCATGGTTGAATGCAGAGAGTTCTTTGCCTCAGAAAACCAAAAAAGAAACTAATTTCATAGGCTGATTTGCCTGTGTAGTCATTTGAAATCAATCTCAAGGCACTGCTTTCAAATAACTCTGTGAATGCAGTAGTTACTTCAAGTGTGAAAGGTAAGTATGATTCTTGTTTGTTTGGCTGCTATGTCCTTGCTTTAATCCACATGTCAATACACGTATTTTACGTAATTCTAAGCCAATGCAGTGCTTTCTTCACTTTACAATCCTAAATAAGTTTTGTCTTTTATTGGCTGCTGTAGCTGTGTTTTCATTTTAATTCATCTTCAAAACACTGGTTTCTCATAGCAGGCTTTGAATGCAGCAGTTAATTCAACTTTGAAAGTTAAGTAAGATAATTGTTGGTTTGGGTGCTACATGCTTGCTTTCACTCATTATCAATGTAAAAACACTGCTTTTACCTAATACAATGCCAAAACACTGGTGTCTTCAGTTTTCACAACTAAGCAATAGGCTCATTACATTGGCAACTATGCACTTTTTTTCTCTTACAATGAATGTCAAAACACTGCGTTTACTAAGCCAAAGCTGCCAGTTCCTCACTTTGGAAATCTAAGTAAGATTCTTGTTTCTTACAATGCTATACATGTGTTTTCAATTACAAACAACTTGAAAACACTGCTTTTCCCTAACCTTGGTGGCATGCATTGAGTTCTTTGCTTTAGAAAACCAATAAAGAAATTTGTTTCATTGGCTGATTTGCATGTGTATTCATTTACAATCAACCTCAAGACACTAGTTTCAAATAACTCTATGTGAATTCTCTAGTTAATTCAAGTATGAAAGGTAAGTAAGATTCTTGTTAGTTTGGCTGCTAAGCCCTTGCTTTCACTCACATGTCAGCTCACGGCTTTTACCTAAGGCTAAGCCATTGCAGTGGTTTCTTCATTTTACAAAACTAAATAAGATTTATATTTTATTTGTTGCTATGCCTGTGTTTTCATTTAAATTCATGTTCAAAACACTGATTTCACCAAACAGGCTCTGAATGCAGCAGTTAATTCAACTATGAAAAATATGTAAGATACTTATTTGATTGGCAGCTGTGCGCTTGCTTTCACAGATTATCGATGTAAAAACACTGCTTTTACATAATGCTATGCCAAAACACTGGTTTTCAGTTTTCAAAACTGAGCAATATTCTCCTTACATTGGCAGATATGCACCTGTTATCACTTACAACAAATGATAACCACTGCTCTAACTCTGCCAAGCTGCCGGTTCCTCACTTTTGAAATCTAAGTAAGATTCTTGTTTCTTACAATTCTATGCATGTGTTTTCAAGTATAATCAACTTGACAACATTGATTTTCCCAAACATTGACTGAATGCATTGACTTCTTGCTTTAGAAAACTAAAAAAGAAACTTGTTTCATTGGCTGATTTGCATGTGTATTCACTTGAAATGAACTTCAAGACACTGGTTTCACTTAACTCTCTGTGAATGCATGAGTTACTTCAGGTTTGAAAGGTATGTAAGATTTGTGTGTTTGGCTGCTATGCCCTTGGTCTCAATCACATGTCAACACAGAGATTTTACCTAAGGATAAGCCAATGCTTTGGCTTCTTCACTTTACAATCTTAAATATGATTTGTCTTTTATTTGCTGTTATGCCTGTGTTTTCACTTAAATTCATCTTCAATCTCTGGTTTCCCATAACAGGCTGTGAACACAGCAGTTAATTCAACATTGAAAGTTCAGAAAGATACTTGTTTGTTTGGCTGCTATGCACTTGTTTAACTCAATATCAATGTAAAAACACTGCTCTTATCTTATATTATGCCAAAACACTG